>JANHAO010029787.1:0-10297 GCA_026873985.1 Saraca asoca | reverse complement strand
CATAAATCACACAAATACATTACATATATTCCAATTTTTCTGAGGATGTTTCTAAAGCAATTTATTAACAAAATTCCAATTTCCACTACTTTCACATAAAAGGTTTCTACACAATAAACTTGAAATCTTAATACACGGTTACTATGGAATAAATTTTTTATTCTAGGATTACTCACCGGGGTCCTAAGCATCAGTAGCTAGCTCGGCCGGAGCTAAGATGCCGCCAGTGAGCCTATGGAGGTTGTTGAACAAACTACACTATTAAGAGCTTCTAACATGAATATCTTGAAAATTAACTATAGAATTGCTATAGAATAAATCCGATGATTTAATATTACTCACCGCTGTCCAAAGTACTAGTGGGTAGCTCGAATCAAGCTAGAACGCCATGAAGAAGTCGGAGGAAGCGCCGGTCGAACGGACACTAAAAGAGGATCCAGATGTTGGAAATGAAGAGCCAAGAAAGAGAAGAGGGAGGGAATCGAAAGCTTGCTTGCTGGCTGGCCCGACTTCACCGGTGAAACACAAGAAGAACCGTCGGAGAGAGACTAAATGGAGAGGGAGACAAGAAGAAGAAGCCCGTGAAGCTTCTGGAGACGCAAAAATAAAAAAGTAATAGGCCAGTTTTGGCCAAATTGAAAATTTAGCCTCCTGAACTTTGCATTATTTCCAAACTTGCCCCATCGAGACTAAGAATTTTCAATTTAGTCCCTGAAAACTTTTCAGTTTAGTCCTTCTGCCATGTTTTTTAAAGATTTCCAACGGAAATTCCAACTGGATTACGTCCGTTGGAATATTATAATAGAATATTTTGTTGGAATTTCTGTTGGAATTTTTTTTAAAGTTTTCCAATGGAAATTCCAAGGGAAATTTCTGTTGGGAATATTCCCACGGACGTAATCCCCGTTGAAATTTTCGTTGGAATATCCCTTTTTTGGAAAAAAATTTTAAAAATGAATAATCCAACGGATTTCAATCCATTGGAATTTCCGTTGAAATATTCTAACGGATTAAATTTCATTGGAATATTCCATTGGAAAATCCTATTTTTCTTGTAGTGTGTATTCATTAATGTTAGTTTATAAACCACTCCCTTAGGATATTATATTTGCCATATATGTTTAATTGGACTCTTTATGATTTTGAATCAAAGAAATAGAGTGTAGTTTCAAGTAATGGAAAATGGGACTAAACAAATTGAAATTTTTGCTAAAAGTGCATTCAAAATCACAAGTAGAATCCCTGAAGAAAATGAGCATGATTACGATTAGAATTGAAAATTTATTTATGAATGGCTCGATTTGACTCAAGGAAAATATAGTTAAAAACACAAGCCTGCTTGCCAAGTTTTGAAAACTTTTGGGAAGTATAATTTCAAAATGATTAGAATCAAAAGATAGAGCAGGGTTAGTCAATTCAACTCATAAAATTCTAGTTCAAAATTTGATTCGAATCAGTCAAGAAAACTATTGGGCTTTTGCTAGCATGATCGCAGGTTCAATTCAAAATGGTGTGATTCAACTTGCATGAATAGATTTTGCATATTAATAGTAGAAAAATACAGGAAACCATTTCCAACACAAAGACACACTATAGGATCTTATTGTCCCATGTTTTTGGAAGCATAAATAAACACAAATTTAACTATTTCAACATCATACTCATTAACATCTCAACAATTCACTTAATCATTAAGTTTTATCATATCATCACAAAATCTATTTTTACTAACTTGCATCACAAATCAATAGATCTCAAGCAAGAATCACGTCATAATTCATAAGAATAGTAAGTATTACTCATCTCAACAGCTTGAACATAAGAAACTGTAACTATTTCACCAAAACCTTCTATCCTCTTCAAAATAAAAAATAAGCATATTAGCTTTTAATCCTTTTTCCATATATTTCTCTCATTAACTAATAATATATGATTAAATTATGATTCCTATATTAAGAATAAAGTTATATCTAACAAATTTGAGCTTCAAAATGTCAAAAAAACTAGATTAATTCATAGATTGAATAGTACCATGAATAATGATAGAAAATTTCAAAAATTCATAACTTGAGTTACACTTAGTGAATCAATATAATTTTGATATCAAAATGAAGATGAAGATGAGAGGATTTTGCAATAAAAATATAAGAAAATAATAAGAAGAGTTAAGGAGCTTACTTGTAGAGTGAAATAGTGAAGATATAGAGAGAGTGTGATGCTTGATGAGGAAGATGAAATGAAGCTTGCATGACTTCTGTTTGGTTGAAGCCAAAGAAAAGAAGAAGGGAAGCCAACTGAGGGACGGGTGTTTTGGGGAAAAATAAGTCAACTCTTCGCTATTTACAAGTTGACCATTTCCTTTTTTAATAATTCTCTCTTTTCTTCCATTTCAAACTCAAATTTAATATACTTATCAATTCCTAAAATCATGAAATTTTAATACAAATTAATTAAATTAAACACCTTCATAATGACTATGATTTTATGCTCATTTAATGTCTGTAACCCTTGTTTCAAATTTTTGAAGTTTTTCCAACAATAAAGTTTCAAAATTACAAATTTTGTTCATTGATAATTCTTCATCACCTTTTTGATCTTCTAAAGACTTCTAAAAATCTATTTCTACTATTCCTAGGTTTCCCATGTTAGCCTTGCTACATCTATATGTGGAGATTAGCTTTGCTATCATATATTCTTTAGTTTTGATGTTGGAAATAATTGTAATTGATATCACAATCTAACTATATGTTTTAGTGTTTGTTGATTGTTTATAGGATTAGTATGCAATTCAAGAGATCCACATTAGATTTAGTAATTCTTTTATTTTTATTAGTATCTTTTGTAAGTGTATTCTAATCCAATTTGATCCAATCAATTAAGTTTCTTAAAACAGATATATAAGGGTAGAAATAAATCCCTTGAAGTGAGCTGAAATCAAATGTTTTTCAAACTAAATCTTCAAATGATTTTTCATAGGTGTAAGTTTTAGAAAAACTATTTTTCACTGCATGAATTGATTCAGAATCAATTTATATTGAAGATCTTGTGAAAATGTACTTGAATCGATTTAGTAATCGATTCATGAAGAAATGTTTTTTAAAAAATACTTTTTACTGAAGGTTAGAAATTTTCTTGAATCGAATAGGTAATCGATTCATAACCTATTCAGAATATAGTGCAAATTGATTCATGCATCAATTCCATCATGAACTTCTTTATAATATTCATAGATGAATCTATTTACAAATCAATTCATAAGTTAGTAACCATTCTGAATTAATTCAAGAATCAATTTATAGACTAAAAGTTAGTTATTTTTTAAATGTTAGTTGCCACACTATAAATAACCCCTAACCTCATTTCAAACACAATAGTTTCATTACTCTTTCATTTCTTCAAGTGCAAAAAATAAAGAGATAACAAAGCTAAAGCATATTTATTACTACCTCACTATATTTCACTAAATCAAAGGTTCTTGAATCAAATTAGTGAAGAATTCATATTAGATAATTGAGATTTTCATCTCAATTTTGGTATTGTATTTCCAACCTTATTTCTTGTTCTCATTTTAGATTTCTAGGTTGATAGAAATCTAAGATACAAAAGAAAAGGTTGATATTTCATTTGCATCTTCTTTAGTTATGAGGTTAATCATAATTAGATGAAGGTGTACAAAATGCTTGTAGTATCTTCTAAGATTATAAAGTTGATCATAGTTTGTAGAGGATGAAAGAATTTTTGTATCTATAGGTTAGCAAGAGCCCAATCAAATTTTATGTATGAACTAGTTTGTGAAAGCCGAGATAAATCTTGTGTTTAGTAATAAAAGTGACCATCCTGTTGAGAATTGTCTAGTGGACGTACACTTCAATTGCAGTTTCAATTCAAGTGGAACTACTTTAAAAATCTTTATGTTCTTTATATTTCAACATTTATATTTTTGCTCTCTCATATATTCTGGCTTAATTGATTAATTGTTTCTGTTATTCAATATTACATCTAATCAGTGACTCTAATTCAATATTGATTATCCAATAACTATACTGTGATAATTCTTGTTTAAATACTTCTACTTTTATAAAATAAACTAGAATCACAATTAAAAGATTATTTGTAAAAAAGAATTTAAAGTCTTCTGTTGAGTTTTAATAATAATCCAAACTAATGATCATTTGATCTAAGGGAAAGATTATTGTAATTTTTGAGACCAATAATTGGTATCATAACTTTGTCTTTTGACACTCTTTTATTTTCAAAGAGATAATGGATTCTAGTTTCACACTTTTGCCTGAATGTTCACCCTTCAACAAGCCCCTTGGTTTTAGTAGACATCACTATACTCATTGTAAGTAGAAAATTAGAGATTTTATTGAGGCCATTGATATAGACATATGGGAAATTGTTAAGGATGGATATGATCCACCACAAACTCTAATGAATGGGATTCCACAAGTTAAACCTAAGTCCCATTGGACTGAAGAGAAAAGGAAGAGACACCTCCTAGCCTCCAAAGTCAAGTGGATCATCTCCAACTCCTTTTCTCCTAATGAATATGAGAGAATATCTAATTGCACCACAGTTAAACAAATATAGGACACATTAGAAGTAGTACATGTTGGCAAAACACAGGTTAAAGCATCTAAAGTGCATGTGTTAGTTTCTCAGTAAGAAATGTTCAAAATGGAGAAGGAGAATCTATCAAGGACCTTATTCAAAGATTTACTACTATCACTAACCATCTTATGCTTCTTGGTAGAACATTTCACAATACAGATCTGGTGCACAAAATTTTAAGGTCTCTAATAGAAGAATGGCAACCTAAGGTGACAACCATCAAGGAATCACTTAAGATGGGAATGCCTACCATTCAAGAGCTCTATGGAAATTTGGAAGAACATGAGCTAGAGCTAAAAAGATGTAAAAAGAATGGTGATGACAAAAAGAAGAAAATCATGGCACCAAAAGCTACAAAGATATCTAATGAAGAAGAAGAATTAGATAGTGATAAAGGTGAAGATGAAAAAGCTATTCCTCTATGAAGAAATCAGAATAAAAATGAACAAGAGAATTCTTCTTATATCTCAACATGTTCTAAATGTAAGAAACTTAGACACTTTAAGCCAGACTGCCTAATTTTTCTAAAGAGATAGTTGGAAAATGAAAGGAAGGAAAGGAAGCGTCCTTCAAGGAAAGCAACTTAGTTATTTGGGAAGATGAACAATTTGATTCTAGAGAAGAAGAAGAAGAAGAAGAAGAAGAAGAAGAAGAAGAAGAAATAGAGGAAGAAGCACTCCTTTGCCTCATGGCTCAAGAAGATGAAGACCGTAAGGTATTTGAGTCTTTTTTCTATTCTGACAATGATAATAATAATGATGAGTTTAATTCTAGTGATAATGATAAAAGTGATGATGAGACTAATGATCTATATAAAGAGCTATATGATGCATTGACAAAAGTCGTGAAAGAGTTAAAGCATGTTAAAGCAGAAAAAGAATGCTTGTTAGAGAAAATTAAGCTAACTGAAAAAGAAAACCATGACTTAAATCACTTAACTGAAAAAGTATTGACTAAAAGTAAAGTCTGTGATCAATGTGAAATCTATAGATCCAAAATAGACACATTGACCAATAGGTTTTACAAATAATAAAATGAGACTGAACAATATGTTACAGAATTAAACAGTTTTTCAAAATAAAACTGGTTTAGTATATAGATAGCAAAACAAAAGGAGATCTAATAAAATATCTCAAACTTTCAGGTTAAAATGAAAATTTAGTTACATAACATGTTTTTACTGTAATAAAAAAGGATATCATATTAAACATTGTCCACATAGAAATGGTACTTATTTTTTAAAATCAAATGAAAAATTAGTTTGGTTACCTAAAAGATATCTTGATATGTTTACTAACAAATATGGACCTAGGATCCATTAGGTACCACCAAAGCAAGTGTAATTTTTGTTTTTGCTGGAAGACAAAAAAGTAACTCATGATCTTTTGGACAGCAGTTGCTCTCACCATATGACTAAGAATATTAAACCCCTAATATTTAGTATATTGTAATACTTCTATCTTTTGTGCTTGATTATATTATACATTGCAAATTCTAACTTAGGCGTTAGAAATTCCCTTGAGTTTGTTTTACAGGTACTCAATGTGAGGATTAAGTCTTCAATGGTATTAAATTATTCATTAACTAGTTAATAGATTATGAAAACCATTGTGAAACAAAACTGTATGAAAACTGAGTTCAAGACTTCCTAGATCTATTCACTAATCGATTTAAATTTTTTTAGGATTTCTAAGAGTTTCTAAATCGATTCACAACTAAAAAATTTACATTACGAATCGATTCACAAACCGATGCAACAAATTTTTGAAAATTTTTTATCAACCTAAATGAATCGATGCCCGAATTGATTCAATCTTGACTAAATCAATTCCATAATTAATTCAAAGCTTGATGTATAGAAAAATAAATTGATTCATACAACAAGTCTGAAACTAGAAGAATCATTATCTCATTGGGAGATTAGTATCAAAAGAGAGCTAGGAACTATTTTTTATTCATTAATCCCTTTACCCCTATTATATAGTCTGGAATTTGATATTATATTATGATTTTTGATTGAGTTTTATATTATTTTTGTACTGGATTTTGGTATCATGATATTTGGATTATTCACTCTATTCTGTTCTTTTTGGTATATTAATTTTTTTTGTAGATGCATTATTGCTTTTTGATGTGTCAAAAGGGGGAGAATAAAGGATTTTAGATAAGATAAGAATAAAGATATTTTAGATAAGATGTTATACTCGATTCAAAAGGGGGAGTATGGTATATAAATAGAGTAAATAAGAAAGATGAGCATGATATATGAATAAGAGTCAATTTAAAAGGGGGAGTAAAAATTGAAAGTAAAGTAAGTAAGAAAAATTGACAGATTTTATCAAAATGAGATTTTAAATTTTGAAAAACTAAAATCTGTCAAAAGCATTTCAAAAACTTGATCCTTATGTAAAATTGTTTATCACCATAAAAAAGGGAGAGATTGTTAGCCTTGCTACATCTATATAAGGAGATTAGCTTTGCTATCATATATCCTTCATTTTTTATGTTAAAAACAATTTTAATTGATATCACAATCTAACTATATGTTTTTAATGTTTGTTAATTATTTGCAGGATCAATATATGATTCAAGAGATCCACATTAGATTTAATAATTCTTTTATTTTTATATTAGAATCTTTTGTAAGTGCATTTTAATCCAATTTGATCCAATCAATTAAGTTTCTTAAAACAGATATATTGATGTAGAAATAAATTATTTGAAGTGAGCTGAAATCAAATGTTTTTAAAACTAAGTCTTCAAATGATTTTTCATAAGTGCAAGTTTTATAAAAACTATTTTTCACTCTACGAATTGATTCATGAATCGATTCATACTGAAGATCTTGTGAAAATATACTTGAATCAATTCAAAAAACGATTCATGAAAAAATGTTTTTACTAAAAGTTAGGAATTTTCCTAAATCTAATAGGTAATCAATTCATAACCTATTTAGAATATAGTGTAAATTGATTCTGTCATAAACTTCTTTATGATATTCATAGATGAATCGATTCACAAATCGATTCATAAGTTAGTAACCGATCTGAATCAATTCACGAATCGATTCACAAACTAAAAGTTAGTTTTTTTCAAATGTCAATTGCCACACTATAAATAACCCCAAACCTCATTTCAAACACAACAGTTTCATAACTCTTTCATTTCTTCAAGTGTGAAAAATAGAGATATAACAAAGCTAAAGCAAATTTATTACTACCTCACTATATTTCATCAAATCAAAGGTTTTTGTATCAAATTGGTGAAGAATTCACATTAGATAATTAAGATTTTCATCTCAATTTTGGTATTGTATTTCCTACCCTATTTCTTGTTCTCATTTTAGATTTCTAGGTTGATAGGAATTCGATTTTCTTTTTAAATTTCTAGGTTAATAGAAATCTGAGATACAAAAGAAAAGGTTGATCTTCCCTTTGCATCTTTTTTAGTTGTGAGGTTGATCATAATTAGTTGAAGGTGTAGAGAATTCTTGTAGTATCTTCTAAGATTATGAGATTGATTATAGTTTGTAGAAGATGAAAGAATTTTTGTATCTATAGGTTAGTAAGAGCTCAATCAAATCTTATGTATGAACTGGTTTGCAAGAGCCCAGATAAATCTTATGTTTAGTAATAAAAGTGACCATCCGATTGAGAATTGTCCAGTGGACATACACTTCAATTGTGATTTCAATTGAAGTGGAACTACTTTAAAAATCTTTGTGTTCTTTATATTTCAACATTTATATTTTTGCACTCTCATATATTCTGGTTTAATTGATTAATTGTTTCTGTTATTCAATATTACATCTAATCAGTGACTCCAATTCAATCTTGATTATCCAATAACTATACTATGATAATTCTTGCTTAAAGACTTCCGCTTTTGTAAAATAAACTAGAATTACAATTAAAAGAGTATTTGTAAAAAAGGATTTAAAGTCTTCTGCTGAGTTTTAATAAGAATCCAAACTAAAAATTATCTAATCTAAGGGAAAGATCATTGTAATTTTTAGGACCAACATCCCATAACTAGAAATTTATAATTTTGGTATTCTTGAAAATTTTCAAATATCTCTTTTTTCAAATTTTTTGAAAAGCCATTTTATTTCCAAAATAAGTTTCAAAAAAATTTAGGATGTTACAACAATGTGCATGCAAGTTGCAGAGGTAGTGAAGCAAGCACAAGTTGCAAAAGTAATAACCAAATGCTGCAAAGGCAATGGGACAAGTGAAGTTGCAAAAGCAATAAAATCGGAGAGTTATGGAGACATCGACACATGAGTTTATATCAAGACAATGAAGTAGAGTTTATAGAGGTAGATCACAAAGTTTACAAAAGCAACAAAGCCTAAGACAGCAAAGTTGCAAAGGCAACTAACCACAGGTTTCGGGGGAAGTAAATGTTTGATGGTGTGAGCTCAAGAAGACAAAACTAAGAGGAAGTTAATGAAGGAGTTTAGGAGCAACAGACTAACAACTATCCCAAAAGCTATATGAGGTTGAGGGTGTCATTCATCAAAGCCTTTTAAATGATGTTGGCTCAATAAGACAAGTAAGGAGTGGTCGAATAAGTAACTTGAGTGGAGTAGGTTGAAGACCCATATGAGGATTCGAGACGCTGGGGATTGAAAGGAAAAACTTTCTTTGAAGTTGTGTCAAATTGGAACGTTAATAAGGATATTGATATTTGAAGTGGGGTAGAATATCACAAGCTAGCCTTGTGAACCAAATCAGCAAGCAAATATGCTTAGTTTTGGAAACTGGGTGAGAAAATCAAGCATGAAGAGAAAGTCCTATGATCTGAATTTAGGAGTGAATGCCCTTGTGGATTAGTTTTCCCAATTTTTCCCATTTTAAGGATATTTATATCTTTTTAATATTGATTGTTTATCTAGTATAAGTAGAAAAGCATATAGTGACAATTCTTACATTTTTGTCTTTGTGTCCATATGACATGGCATATTAAAACCCTTCCAAGCTAGTAGAAAAACCCTTATATCAACTCAAAAAAAAAATATATGTTTAATTGTGCAATTAGGGCTTTAACTTAGAATGTTCTTTAGGGGGCACATCCAGTGACCCAAGTGAGCTGATAAACAAGTAAAATGCCTATTATTATATTGATTATTACCTCTTGATTTGTTATTAATTTGTGATTTTGCTACACTTTTTGTTTTAGTTTAGTCCATGTGTTCGTTGGTACTACTGTAGTTTGTATTTATCCTTTTAGGTTAGCAAAAAGGCTTTGAAAGGAGGATAAAAGTAGAAGTTTAGAGCACACTTGAATTGAGGAGAAGTTAGGAAAGAAGCCATGAGAAGATCTGAAGTCAACTATGATTGAAGTTGAATAAATTGAAGAAGCCAGCACCAAACACGGCCTGGCCATGTCCTAGGATATGGCCATGTTTGGTGCAACATCTAGCAAACTACTAGCCCGAAACATGGCCAGCCCGTGTCCCGAAGCATAGTCGTGTTCCAAGCCCGGTAAACTGCTATATAAGCTGATCTTATACAGCCTGATGGAATCATTATTAGTTATTAATTAGGATTAAGATAGATTATGAGTTTCTTTATTTTCTTAAGAGTTTTCTATGCAGAATTTAGGATTTCCTCTTTGTTTAAAGTTCTTGCAAGAATCCTAGTTTATTTTCATCATAGTTTTCTTCTTTCAACTTCATCTT
>JANHAO010029786.1:0-10295 GCA_026873985.1 Saraca asoca | reverse complement strand
GGTGTTAGACCGGTGAGACTCAGAAGACAACAACGTCGTTAATTAGATCAGTGATAAGCTTTTAATCGATGCTAGACAAATAAGGCAAAGAAGAAACAAGTTGAAGCCATTCACCATTGTAAAAAGCTTTTAAAGGACGATTAATTTCAAGTTTAAAGGCTATTTAAATTTTAACCGTAGTTGAATTGAAATAACTTCCTGCACTTAGTAGTGTTTACATAAACCACCTCCATTTTATAATTTGGAGGCAGTTTCAATGAACTGCTATTAGATAACTATCACTAAAATATCTTTTTTTTAGCAATTACTTTATTGGTGAAAAATAATCAATTAGGATTTAATTGGAAAAAATTCAAAATAAAAACATCTTGCCAAAATGCTAGCAGCTACAAAAAAATCTAGTATAATTAAATTAAAAAACTGTTGAGATAGACCATTATTATTATTGTTGTTATTGACATTAAACTCAAGTTTTTAGGGATTGTCACTCTTTTGTAACAAATTTAGTTTAATTAAAATTTTCAAGTTTAGAAATGGATCAACTTAATTCTTCACTTAATTTATCATGCCCCCAAGTATAATATAACTTTACTATTTTTATGACAAAGTTGTTAATTCATTTTAAATAATATAGAGATTTTTTTAATTGTGACTAATATAGATCAAATTATTACATATTTCTCCCTCCCTAGACTAAAGAAATTTATATTTTTAGTGATAAGTAATATAGATTAAATTGTTCATTTATTATGTAGATGTTAGCTAAAAGAAATTATTTTTTAAAACAAAATTTTGAAATCAAGATAAGTGGGATAGAGAAATTTTCATTAGTATATGTTATGAGTAGTATCCAGCTCTACGAAACAGGCTGGCAAAGGCTCGGTAACAGACCAAGTCTAAGTGAGAAAAGAGCAAAAGCTCACTACGACCACTATCCACACAGACATAAAACAAGACAGAAGTTCCGACTCGTAAAGGGGTAAGACCTGGCTCGTACAGCTGACAACTCGTTATGAGTGAGCTAGCATTGCCATGAGTGAGCTCGCATTTCCCGCGAAAATCATCCTCGTTGACTGAAGGCCAACAATGATGGAGAATCCCAACTCACAAATATTGCACCCCACTTAGCTGAACATTGAAGCAACAACCTCTTAGACTTAGTACGTGGGACCGGTAGAAAAAAAACAGCACCACAGACCCACCTGCAAAAAGCAAACATCAGAAGTCAACTGCCAGTCTGCAGAAGACATCTTGCCGTAGTTTAGGCTATCTTGTACATTTATTTTGATGTAACAGAAATATAAATTATGTAATTACATTTGTAACCTTCCTATCCTCTATAAATAAGAGGAGGGAGACCACTGTAAAACAAGTTGAAAAGGCTATACCAACACTCTGTAAAACTCTTCCTAGATAAATAAAATGCTACCGTGGATATAGGGCTGGTGCTATCTGGCTTTGGCCAAACCACGTTAAAAAACACTGTGTTCTCACTATTTTTCCTCTGTTCTTCTCTTTTGTTCTCAGTCTGCATTAACTGGAAATAGTTTGAGTTCATAAGAATCCTTCCCATTAACTAGAGAGATTTCACTGTTAACATTTTGGCACCATCTATAAGGACTCATCTGAGTGGTGGTTGATTTTCTGTGTTCCCATTCATTCTTTGTTTAGCTGTAATGGCCAGGGGAAAAGCCATCAAGAAACCAGATCCTGCCATTAATCAGCTTGAGGTTTATACAGCAAGCCGCTAACCTACTGTTACTGTCCCTGAAATTAACAAGGTGCAAATATGGCACTAACGCTAGGAAGCGCTAGAAGGTTCAATGAGAAAAATGGCCGAGGCATTGCAAATGCTGGCTCAAATGCAAGTGCAGGGTTTGCAAAGGCAGATTGAGGCCATTATACTCAAGAACATTCACCAGTAGTAGCGAGCTACAAGTTTGAATAGAGCTGATCAAGAGCACACTTCTGGTCACCATTCGAACGATCAGGAAGATAAGAGCCATCAAACCTCTAACTAGCAATCTAGAGGACAAACTTTGTTGGTAGAAGAATTACTTCAGAGGGAGAAGCAATTAAAGGCACACCCCTAAGCTCGAGATGATCAAAGCCATCTAGAAGAGCAAACCCCTTTCTTTGAGGAAATTGAGATGGAGGCCCTCCCTTATAAGCTCAAAATCTCTTTTATTCTACTCTACAATAGGGACAGTGATCTGCATAACCACCTGGATATGTTTAACATCTAGATGGATCTCCAAATAAGTAACCCCTTGATTAAATGTCGTATCTTCCTAATCACATTAGAAGATAAACCTCGAACGTGGTTTAGGAGCCTTTTGGCTCGTAGCATCAACAACTAGGAAAAGTGTTAGGAAAAATTCCTTAACCAATATAAAGCACTGAAGAGGTAGCTCATGCCTCCTGTCATCTCACTACAATCTTTCAGCACAAGCATGAATCATTTAAAGATTACATCGCTCAGTTCAGGCACAAGATCGACAATGTTGAGAGCCCATCTGACAAGAGCATCCTAATAGAAATCTTGGCAAGACTTCATGAGGATGGAAAATTATACAAAAGCATATACAAATCCCTAATTGTGGACCTGGGTGAATTCTATGATTGAGTTGCCAAACAAATCAGATGGGAAGAGACCTTTGCTTTAGAGAATCAGAAGGACCAGGCAAGTAACTCTGAGCAAAGTAAGAAAAGAAATAATGAAGGTCAGAAGACCGATCCCAATAACTAGCTTTTGAAGAAAATGAGAGTCCAGTGACCTCAGCCTCCAGGTCGCCATGATCATTATAGTATTCTATCAGACACTCCGGATAGGATTTTCACAACAGAAAAGGGTAAAGAAGACTTCGGGACTCCTACTCCTTTAAGGATTCCTTATAGGAATAGAAACATGAACGAAGTTAGGCACAACACTTCTGATTGTCAAACCCTCAAAGATGCGATCAAAGATCTAATCAAAAAGGGCCGTCTAAGAGAATATGTGCTATGACCCATGAGATAGCAACCCTTTCAGCCTCAGTGGGATCCTAAACAAGAGCAATCCACCATAGTTAGAACCATATTCTAGCTTTATAATAAAGCATGTAAAAGCAAACCAAATTCTGATGTATATAGTCTGCGTGAATTCTAAGCAAATGTTAATTCGAAAGTTTGCCCTCGAGATGCAAGCTTCTTCTATTTCAGTTTATAACTATATCCTTTTGAGTTTCTAATTTAAATCTCTATTGCATTAGAATGACTTACTTTATGGCACCATCCTAATGCAATCAAGCATGCATATGACCAACTTTTTTAGGTACCATATGCATGCTACATCACTATGCACATGACTAACTTTCTTAAGCACTATGTGTATACGATCTTGTCATGCATATGACTAACTTTCTTAGGCACTATATACATGTGACCTCTAGTCCATACATTTGACTAACTTTCTTAGGCACCATATGTAGGGTGCTTCATTATGCATATGACCAACTTTCTTAGGCACTATATGCACATGACTTCATTGCCCATGTGACCAACTTTCTTAGGCTCTACATGCATGTGATTTCCTAGCATGCACATGACCAACTTTCTTAGGCACCATACGCATGCGATCTCATACTTGACGGGCACATGATCAATTTTCTTAGACACCATGTGCACCTCACTTCATGAATCATGTATATGACCAACTTTCTTAACAACCATATACATGTTACCTTGAGCACACATGTGACCAACTTTCTTAGGCACTGCATGTGCATGGCCTACAATTTATCATACATACAACCAACTTTCTTAGGCACTGTATGTATGCAATCAAGTGCTCATAGCTCTCATGCAACATAATAATTAGTAGTTCTCATGTGACTTTCAGCTCGTGCACATGACTAACTTTCTTAGGTACCATGTGTACGTAGCCCTCTACTACTCATGCATACAACCCACTTTCTCAGGAACCGTATGCATGCTACCTCGCTCACATGCCCAACTTATTTAGGTACCATATGTTCAGGATCTAATATTTTATAGCTCTCATGTGACCAAATGTTCGCAGCTCTCATGTAAACTGTCATTCGTAGCTCGCATGCAATTTTCTATTAAGCACAGCTCTCATGCGATCTACTTATATACTAGTTGTCACTTAAGGCACTCTGACACCCAGATTCATTATTCAAGCAACATGACTGATTGGTCATTTAAATATTTTGTCTTACTATGATTCATTGAAGTTCATATTATTATTATTTGTGATATGCAAAATATTTGAAGCACAATGTACAAGAAACACAAGGAGAAATTCATTCATTAAAAAGCCTCAATGAGGTGACTTTACATAAGAAGATCCCAAATACAAATTGGAAGAAGCTTACAGCCATTACATTCAAGAAGAAAGATTAGCACTTCGAAGAAGAGCCCCAATTAGTAGAAGGACCAGCAAGCACACTCGTTCTTCAACTCTTTCCCTTGCAGCCTTCCATGGTTTAGAACTCTTTTCCAGCTCTCTACCCAGTATAGAAGATTCAAAGAAAGTGTTGAGGTCAGAATTTGGTTCACACGAAAAGTCCCAGATTTCGACCAATGGGGGTGAATTCTCTGACCTAATGCTGATTCCTAAAGTGTGAAGAGGTGAAAGGAGAGGAAGAAGAAGAAGAAGAAGGTGGTGCAGTATTTTTAACGTGGTTCGGCTAAATCCGAACGGTACCAGGCCCTACGTCCATGGTAAAGCTTTTATTAATATATGAAGAGAGATTTTTACAGAGTTTTGGCATACAAGTTTCTGGCCTCTTCCCCTCTTCTAACAATGCATTCCTATTTATAGAGGAAGGAAGAGTTACATACATTAATTATAAGCTACAGTTATGTTACATCAAGAAATAAATGGAAAAGATAAATAAACTCCTGTAATGTGGCTGTTGCAGGCTTCTTTCTATGGGGTGGGCCCCCTTTATCAGTTGTAGACTAGCATTTGTATGTGTCTACCACTCGGTATTGCTTTACCTGTGAGATGTCCACTATCATGAGCTTGAGTGCCTAGCTCAAGACCGCTATAGCAAGCTCGGTGTCACTGTAGTGGAATAGCGAGTTTAGGCAGGGTCATCAATTGCTTAATGAGCCAGTCTTGTGATGACCTTGTTATGTTGCTTTCGAGCGGTAAGCGAGGTAGAGCTCATTGGGCATCCTTAAAGAGTTGGGTAACTTAGCCTTTATCAGGCTCAAGTTTGTCTTATTCTCTTAAGGCCATTTTTTGCCTATAACATAAGTCCCCCAACTCTTGATTTGCTTTGCGGATCGGGAGTTACAATTTTGCTGAGGCTTTATTTGTATCTCCAATCAGAGTTCTTGCTTGATCGAATTATCATTTCAGACTTCTTGTCTATCTTTTCATTTCTGCTTTAGGCCATGCTTTCTTTTGCTCACCATTTTTGGCCGTTGGCATCGCATCTTTATTGGATTTAGGCCGTTAGATGAAGATCAGCCAGATGTCTTCTGAATTTTTTGATGGACCGAGCTAGTCTTTTTATACCCCGAGGGTCTTCTTCTTTTTCTGTAAAAGAAGCTTAATGGAAGAGGCTGAAGAGCCCCCTGCTTTTTTTATGTCTTGGCTTCCGGTGTAGCTTGTGGAGGCATGGATGGCCTATTGCAGAGTGTTAGGAAGCATGGATAGCCTGTTGCACGTGGCTTCACCACAAGATCTATCTGGTGGGCTCCTGGGGAGTCTTGTGCTAATCCTGGACTATCTACCCTGACTCCCTTCATAGAATCCTGTATGGTTGTTGGGACTCTCAGTGCCCTTTTGAGCTGTGCTGGGTTTGCTCTAGGAGGGACTGCTGACCGGGTATAGGAAGACTGCAGGAGTGGAGTTGTTAGTCTTCCTGCTGGTAGGAGTTTGCCTCTTGGTTTAGCTGGATCATTGCTTTCTTACCAGAATGGTAGTATTAGGCTTTCAGGCTTCTTGCCTTTGTTTCTGTATTTCTTCTTCATCTAATGTAAATTTGCCTCGTTAAGGCTTTTTACTATATAAGCTCTTTTGTGTAGCTTCCAAAAGTTATATTGGATGCTTCACGCATCGCTGCTTGTATATTTCTAATGATTAATGAAATGTTTCTTTAGCCAATCAACTATGCTCTTTGACTTCCTATCTTTCATTTGGTTGCCTTTGGTAAGTAAGAATCAGGTCACATGCCAACTGCGATTGATGAGGGCTCATACAAGAGCTGTGATTTTCTGGCCGCATGTTAACTACGGATATGTGTGTTACATGAGAGCTACAATGAATTTGTTTTGACGTCTTTGCGATGTGGTGGGCTTATTGCCTGTTATCTGATTTGAGCGTGTCGTTCAGGTAGGCTCTGGGGCCGTCTCAGCCTTAATTTTGTTTCACGGTAGTAAGATGATAGCTTATCACTAAATGAGGTCGTATGTTTACTCCATAGCAATCTTGTTGCTCAATGAGGCAACAATCCCATTGCTCAGTGAGGCAGCAAGCCTGTTGCTCAGTCTCGCAGTAAGCTCATTGCTTAGTGAGGCAACAAGCTTGTTACTTAACCCTGTAGCAAGCCCGTTGCTTAGCGAGACAACAAGCTCGTTGCTCAGCGAAATAGCAAGCTTGTTACTCAGTGGTCGGGGAATTTGTACTCCTGGTCCCAATCCATAGGACTTGGTTTGCTTTGGATGTATCGATGGGATAGGCCTCACGCCGTCTCACCCCCAGATGAATCCTTACAATGGTGGAGTGAAATCATGTTATTTGCATAATGCTTTTTGGCCAATCGATAACTTACATTTATTCAGCATAGAATGATTTATATAACTCATTGTCATCGGTTTCAAGGAAATGGTATAGGATTAGAATATAGTCCTGATGGAGGGCTCAGGCTATTGGGTAGAGATTCGCTGAACCTGCTGAGGTCACTACTCTGGCGGTCATACCACGTAATCTTGTAGTCGACCTCTTTTGATGAGGTCCTTGATGGCATCTTTTAGTGCCCGATATTCTGAAGTGGTGTGTCTAGCCTCATTGTGATAAGCCCAGAATCTGCTTAGATCTCTAGACTTGGTGGGCACTCTCATTGGTTTGGGCCTTCCAAAGTCCTCATTGTACCTTTCTGTGGCAAAAAATTTATCATGTGTGTCTGACAGGACCTGTAGCTTTCGAAGCGACCTCCAAATCGCTGGGGCTTCACCTTTTTTGCGAGCTGAGGAGAGGGGTCATGACTACAACTCTCATCGTTCCTCTTTTTTCTCACGGAGGGACCACTGGTATCCGCTTTCTACCTAGGGTCCTCCGTTCCAAAGGTTTCTTCTCATCTTATTTGTTTGGTAGCTCGCTTGTAGAATTCAGTGAGGTCTCGAGCTAGGGACTTGGAGAGGCTTCTGTACAACTTTTCATCTTTGTGAAGTCTTGCCGAGATGCCCGTTAAGAGGCTTTCCTCTAAAGGATTTTCCATGGAGTTGGCTTTATGCCTGAATCAGGCTATATTATCTTTTAGCGATTTGTTCTTATGCTGGAAGATTATTGCAAAATGGCAAGGAGGCGAGAGCTGCCTCTTCAGAGCTCAGTATTGGTCAATGAATTTCCTCTGGTATTCTTCCTAGCTATTGACGCTACAAGCTAGGAGGTGTCTGAACCATGTCTGAGATGTTCCCCCTAATGTGGTAGGAAAGACATGGCATTTCACTAGGGGGTCAATTGTCTGGAGATCCATCTGGATATTAAACGCATCTAGGCGGTCGCTCGGGTCACTATTCCCATCGTATAGCTATATAACAGGTACTTTGAGTTTTTATGGGAGAGGTTGCATCTCGATCTCCACAGAAAATGGCAAGCTTTCCTCATAGTGAGGTTGGTTGCTTTGAGACCATGGGCATTCTTATAGCCTTTTGACCCTTAGGAGGATTTCCTCCATTACCTAGTTTTGTGTTTCAAGCTGAGGGGTGGAGCTTCCTACTCATTGCGAGTCCCCCAGTTGTTGACTATCACAATCTTCGTGAGTTTCCCTCTAAGCCTCTTTACAAAGCTATTGGAGCTGTGTCATGATTTCTTCTTATCTTTGTGCACTCTGAGCTTGAGCCTGCATCAATGCTTTGACAGTTTCAGCCAACCCTTTTATCGTGTTTTTGAGCGCTGGTTGGAGTTGGTTGAACATTTGAGCCTTTTGAGTTTCAAGGACAACAGTGGAATGCTGATGAGCCCCCATAGTGGGAGTGTTAGCTGGTTGGAAGGCTGGACTGGTTGAACTCTGAGTGGTTCTTCCTCTTGCCATTGTGGCCATAAGGACACTTCAGGGAGCAAATAGGGCCCCATAGAAAGTGCTAAAAATGTTAATGTTAGAATTTGGTTCACACAGAGAGTCCCAGATTTTGGCCAATAAGGGTGAATTCTCAAACCAATGTTGATTCCCAAAGTATGAAGAGATGAAAGGAGAGGAAGAAGAAGAAGGTGGCGTAGTGTTTTTAACATGGTTCAGCTAAATTCGGATGACACTGGACCCTATGTCCACGATGCAACTTTTATTAATATATGAAAAGAGAATTTTACAGAGTTTTGGCATACAAGTTTTTGGCCTCTTCCCCTCTTCTAACAATGCATTCCTATTTATAGAGGAAGGAAGAGTTACATACATTAATTACAAGCTACAGTTATGTTATATCAAGAAATAAATGGAAAAGACAAATAAACTCCTACAATGTGGTTGTTGTAGGCTTCTTTCTGCGGGATGGGCCCCTTTTATTGGCTGTAGACTAGCATTTGTATGTGTCTACCACTTGGTATTACTTTGCCATGCGAGATGTCCGCTATCGCAAGCTTGAATGCCTAGCTCAGGATTGTTGTGGAGGATTGCTATAGCGAGCTCGGTGTCGCTATAGCGGAATAGTGAGTTCAGGCAGGGTTGTTGGCTGCTTAACAAGCTGGTCTTGTGACGACCTTGTTGTGTCACTTTCTAGTGGTAAGCGAGATGGAGCTCACTGGGCGTCCTTAGCGAGCTGGGTAACTTAGCTTTTACCGGGCACGAGTTTGTCTTATTCTCTTAAAGTCATTTTTTGCCTATAATAGAAAGCAAACCAGAGCAATTGGAAAGGTTCAACCCCATGGCAGAACTATGAGAAAATAATCTAAGATCTATGAAAGATCTTCTCTCATAATTAGAGAAGGAGAATCGCCCAAAAAGGCTTCCAATACAACAAACCATGCATGTCTCTTTGGAAAAATGGACTACCAGAGGTATTGGAGGGCTTGTTTAGAGCTCTCATCACTTCAACTCACTGGCCGAAGGAAGAAGAACTTCCCATACTTTAAATAATGGACTAGCCTGGTCTCACCAAAAAGTCCAGAAAAACTCCCAACTCCTAACTCATCGAGAATCTATAAGGTAGGCCTTTTGCCAGTGAAACTATTTAGCTCCCAGCCCACAAAGCGAGCTGAGAATTAGAGGGCTTAATGTTATGAATAGTATCTATTTCCATAAAATAGGCTAGCAAAAGCTTGGCAACAGACCAAGTTTGAGTGAGAAAAGAGCTAAAGCTCGCTAAGACCACTATCCAGGTGGATATAAAACAAGACAAAAGTCCTGGCTCGCTATGGGGTAAGACCCAACTCACATAGCCAGTAGCTCGCTATGAGCAAGCTCATATTGCCAAAAGCAAGCTCACGAAGATCATTCTCACTGACCAAAGGCTAGCAATGACCAAGAATTCCAGCTCGTAAATATTGCACCTCGCTCAGCTAAACAACGAAATGGCAACCTCTTAGATTCAGTGTGTGGGATCGGTAGACAAAAAGCAACACCACAGGCCCACTCATAGAAAGTAATCATCAAAAGTTAGCTAATAGTCTACAGAAGACATCTTGTACATTTATTTGATGTAACAAAAATATAAATTGTGTAATTACATTTGTAACTTTCCCATCCTTTATAAATAAAAGGAGGGAGACCACTATAAAATGAGCTGAAAAAGCTATATTGTAACTTTGTAAAACTCTTCCCAGATAAATAAAATTCTACCGTGGACATAGGGGTTGATGTTATCTAATTTTGGCCAAACCACGTTAAAAAACACTACGTTCTCACTGCTTTTCCTCTGTTCTTCTCTTTTGTTCTTAGTCTGCATTAACCAGAAATAGTTTGAGTCCATAAGAATCTTTCTCGTTGACTAGAGTTTAGCCTAGAACTAAATTTCACCATCAACAGCATAGATTTAAAAGGACAAAATTCTAAAAGAAGATAAGATTTTCCACAACATGCCATTAAATACCTAAAGTTAGAAAGGGTAAAATTATCAAAATATTA
>JANHAO010029785.1:0-10297 GCA_026873985.1 Saraca asoca | reverse complement strand
TTTGTAAATATATATTATAATTATTATTTTTTCATATGAAAATAAGTACTCATAATATTAAATAATAAGGCATAACAAATAATAAGCTGAAAATCGAGTTTGACACGCCTGTTGAAATAGCGAATGCGTGCCCAAACTTTTTGAAATTATGGATACGGTCCCGGTATTGAGCTTGAGACGTATGTCAAAATAGGGAACGAGTGTCCGAACTTTTTGAAATTACAGACACGATCCCGACACGTTTTGTGTCAGTGTCAATGAGTATCGGTGTCATTTCTGACACCGACACGTGGATACGACTGCTATATGAAGTGTCAGTGCATCGTAGCCGATGATAAAAGCAATTTGCATTGTTTACTTTCTATATTCAAATTTTGGACTTTTGTTTCATTTTTTCATATAAAATCAAATTTATTTTTAAGAGTTGCAAATGTAAAGAAGTTGTTATATGAATTATATGCTCAAGTTCTTTTCACTTATTCCATTTTTTTCAAATTTTCCTAATGTAAGTGTTGGATGATAAATATTCCATTTTATTAATTATGATTAAGTTTAGAATCATAAATATTATTTGAACATGTAGTAGACATAATTTATTTATAAGATAGAATTTTTGTTGTTTGTTGCCCGATGGTTTATAGCCTATTTAGTCACTACCTTCCCTAAAACTTAGAAGTATAATTCTCTGTTATTTTGATCTCCTTTCTAAATTTTTTGATAATCTTGCAAATATAACAAAAATAAATAAATTCAATTCATTTATGAGATATATGGTGAAGTTTGCAATATGTATGAATGCAACATTTATTAGTTTATCCATATTTACTATAAAAGTTTTTTTTTTATGGTAGAATCTAATTTTGTTTTTTAAGTGTTATTTTGCACTAAAATACATCAATTAAAGCAAAATCAAACAAAAAAGGCCCTTAGGTACAATGTAAATAATAATCAATTTTTTTGATAGATACATCAAGATTCTTTTAAATTTGTTTTATAAAATTCTTTTATATAAGAGCTTCTTCTTGGATTTAAATATTTTCCTTTCCTTCTACTTTGTCATGTATATGTATTCACTTTAGTTTTATAAAATTTTCATCATATAATTCAGTCATTTGACTGTTGAATTAATTTAAATTTTAATTAATTATTATTATGAATTAATATTAATTAATTATTAAGATATTAACAGACTTAATTAAATGATCAATGCTAAATTCGAAATAGATTGGGCCCTGATTAATTATGTGTAATTTATGATAAGTTAGATTATATACAAGCCTATTGGGTAGAGGTCCCAACTTGCAGTCCCTTAGTGTTCAATTTGTTTCCTATCACAACACTGACTTGAGAGAGAATGAGTTTTATTATATATTAATCCTAAACTCTGAAAATATTGATTTTTTTTATCTCTCAGTTAGTTCTCTCCCTAACTCTCTCTCTGAATTATTGTGTGCTCTAAAGGATTTTGCAGGTTAGATCTCTCTTCCCAAAATTTGCAATTCTCAACAACGGATCCTACTACATCATCATCAGGTATGCATTCATCTCCTAATTTTTTTTTTCTGAATACTATTAGCAAATGGTATCAGAGCGTTACTAACAGTATTGTATCTCAAATTAGTTTATTATCTGTATTAATTGTAATTTTATGATTATATCTCAATTTGGTTCATTAACTATAACTTTATGAGGATTTTTTAAATTAAAAAAATCCCCAAATTTTTGGAAATCAAGAACTCATGAAATTTGGTATTCTATCTTGCATAAAAAAAAATTTCAAAATTTCATTATGTAAGGGTTTAAGATTTTTGAAATTAGGATCTCCTGATTTATTGGTTATTTCATACAGTTGGTTTAAGGCTTTTCTAGATTGAGATGTTTTGAGTCCATAGACATATAGATTGTGTTTTTTCATTGAGAATTGAGAGAGAAATCAAGATTTTACCATAGAACCAAGGTTTATTTCAATCAAGAACCCAATCTTGATTTTGTCCATAATTCTTAAATTTTTTTTAAGGCTATTGTAGATCTTGATATACTGGTTTCAATGATACCAAAATTGTGTTTTTTGATTGAGAAATGAAGGAGAATTGAAGCAGGACCTGAATGACACGAAATCGGGTCTAGACCCAGGTCTATACGACCCAGCTGGAGGTTAAAGGTGATGAATAGCCTTCAGCCTCCAAGCTCATGCGCAGGGATGGCGCATGTTAGCATGTGCGACTCACACAGTGGGTCTTGTGACCCACTATTTCTTCCAGTGTTCTTTATTTTTTATGCTGAATCTAATGGATATTTTTGTAGAATTTTTTGGGGTCTGGAAGTATTTATTTAGAATTTTCTAAAGTTTTTTACAGTAGAAAATTATATTATATCAATGAAATTTTCATGTGATAAAAATTGTGAATAAAATACATATTATTATCTGTAATATATGAAGTTCATTCTCCCTAGATGTGTGATTTGCTATGTCAAAGAAATTTGTGAATATTTATAATGTACATATTCTGACAAATTTTGTGCCAAAAATTGTGCTGTATGGGTTTGTGTACTTCTTACACTTGTAGTGAGGGCGTTTACACCTAGAAATCAACTACTCACTATCATGAATGAGTTTTTATTGTTAATACTATAAATTTATATATTGATAATGTATACATCTTATCAGTGTGATGTCATTAATGTAATTTGTTGTCTGGACCACATTGGATAGGCCGGCAGCATATTTTAATGTCTCAATATGTCTTGTATCCTATTGGTACAGAGATGTTGAGACCATTTTTATATGGAGAATCTAATGAGCCGAATCTTTATGGTACGCATTGAATTTTCTTGGTTTATCATAATTCGAGACTTTTAGGCGGGATTATGATAAGCGTTTTGTTTTATAGTTACATGAATTCAGTTTTGTTAGGGAATCTTGTTTTTGATTATGTTGTGCATGCATAATCAATATTTCCCAATTTTGCTTTTTTCCTCAGTTTCTGTATCCCAGCAACTATTTGTGCTGAAAACTCTTAATGGGACTAACTTTGATGACTGGAGAAAGTCCCTAGATTTGTACCTCGCTATATCAAAAAAGGATTTGACTCTTAGAAAACCTAAACTAGCAGATCCCACTGATGAATCCAGTACTGCTAATAAAACCTATCACAAGCAATGACATGAGTTCAACAAAATTTGTTTGGTAGTGATCAAGTTCACAATTAAAAAGAACATTAAACAGAGCATCCCCAAAAAGGATACGACGACAAAATATCTGAAGGCCATAAGTTAAAAAAATTTAGAAAGTTTGATAAGAGTCAGAAAGCCTATTACCTATCACTACTGGATAACACTTATTATGATTGGGTGTCTGGGGTCAGGGAACATATAATGAAAATTATGAATTACTACAATAACCTGAATACCCATGGTGTTGACTTAGGAGAGATTTTTTGGTTTGCCATATTCTGCAATCTCTTCCGCCTGAGTATAATGTTTTGAGGACCACCTACAATTCTTAGGAAGTAAAATGGATAGTAAACTAAATGATTTCGATAGTGACACAAGAGAAAAAGTCCATCAAAAAAGGAAATTCTCATCCACCATCCATAAACTATTTATCTTAGGGCTCAAATAGCAATGTGGGTGGTGATATCAAAAACAGAGAAAGAGATCAGATTCAAAGAAGTCTAGAAAGCCTAGATTTAAGAAAGGTAGCAAACAAAACAAAAGTTCGAATAAGAATACTTTCAAGGGTGATTGTCACTGTTGTAAGAAGCCCAGACATAAAATATCTAATTGTTTGAAGCTTAAATATAAGCGTGAGAAGGAAGATATATCTTCTAAATTCACCCCTCTAGCTCTAGTTTGTTTTGAATCCAATAGTTTAGAGACATTTTTTGATTCTTGGTGGTTGAATTTTAGTGTAACTATTCATGTTGCAAATTCATTACAGGGGCTCAGAAACAAGCGAATCCCAAGTGAAAAAGAGAAGGCCATCTTGGGAGTTGAAGGAAGCAGAGCAATTGTTGAATGTATAGGCTTTGTTAGTTTGAATTTACCTTCTAGACACATTTTAAATTTGAACGATGTTGTTTATGTACTTTCCTCAAAAAGGAATTTGATTTTCAGTTTTGTATTAGACAATTATAGTTATTCCTTTTGACAAAGAAATGGAAAGACCGATATTTATTTCAATTCTGTTGCGTTGGTTCTGCTTCTTTATAAAATGGATTATATCATTTGAATTTGAACACTTGCCTAGTTAGTACTTCTAATGCTCCTGTTAATGTTATGACTAGACACAAATGGCAAAGAGTTAATGAAAACTCTTCCATGTTATGGCATAAGCATTTAGGTCATATCTCTAGAGAAAGATAAGAGAGGATAGTTAAGTAAGGTGTCCTGAATGATTTAGACTTCACAGATTACGACACTTGTGTTGACTATATAAAGGGAAAACTTCACGCTAGAGCTAGAAATAAGGGGGTAAGTAGGGCTGAGAATATTTTAGACCTTAGACATACTGATATTTACGATCCCATCAATCCTTCTACTATGGGTGGATCGATCTTATGCATGAGAAGTTAGAATCATTGAATACCTTCAAAGCATTCAAGGCAGCAGTTAAGTTAAAGACTAGCAAGGTTATTAAATATATAAAATCAGATAGAGGTGGTGAGTATTATGGGAGGTATACTGAAATGGGTAGAAATTCTGGTCCATTTGCTCTATTTCTACAAAAACATGGTATAAAAGCTCAGTATACAATACCTAGCACCCCTTAGCAAAATGGGATTGCAGAGAGGTGAAATCGTACTTTGATGGATATGATTAGAAGTATGCTTACTCACTCTTCTTTGCTAGAGTTTTTATGGCGTAAAGCTCTAAAGATTGTGGTTTACATTTTAAATCAGATTTTTAATAAATCCATGCCTAAAACTCCATATGAGTTTTATTCTAGAAAGAAGCCCAGTTTAAAACACCTTTGAGTATAGGGCTACAAGGCAGAGGTGAGATCGTATAATCCCCAATTGAAGAAACTTGATGCTAAAATTGTTAGTGGTTTCTTCATTAGGTATTATTTTGGATCGAGAGAATGCAGATTTTATTGTCTCACTCACATTACCAGAGTCATTGAATCTCATCGGGTATTTTATTTTAAGAATAACTTGGATAGTGGGAGTCTCGTGCCTATGGACATTGATTTATGCGAAGAGAGCACCATTTTACCTATACCTATTTTGCCACTTCCATCAGTTGATAAAAATGATATTGTTAAAAATCTAGTTGAGGTTGATATACAATAGCCTATTAAAAACACTGTGGAGGCAATAGTTGGATTGAGATAGTCTCAAAGAATTCGTAGGCCTACAATACCAGATGACTCCATGATATAATTGCAGGAATTTGAATCTGATACTATTGATGAAGTAGATCCCATATCATTTCAGCAAACAATGTCAAGTCCTTATTCTTCTGAATGGTTGGAGGCGATGAATGATGAAATTGCCTCTATGTATTGCAACCAAGTGTGGGAGCTTGTTGAATTGCCAGACAGGTACAAACCTATTGGTTATAAGTGAGTCTTTAAGACCAAACGAGGGGCTACTAGTGTAATTAAAAGGTATAAAGCCAGACTTGTAGCTAAAGGCTATAACTAGAAAGAAGGTATTGATTACACAAAAACCTTTTTTTCGATCTTGACTAAGGATGTTTTTAGAGTTATCATGGCTCTTATTGCACAATTAGACCTTGAACTTTACTAGATGGATGCCAAAATTGCATGTCCAAATAGACACTTATATGAAGAAGTCTATATGACCCAGCTAGATGGTTTGGTTGAACATGATAAAAGGCACTTAGTGTGCAAGTTATGAAGATCCATCTATAGACTAAAACAAGCCTCCAGGCAATGGTATCTGAAGTTTGATGAAGTAATCACCTCACTTGGGTTCATTGAGAATGGTTTGGACCATTGTATCTATCAGAAAGTCAGTGAAAGTAGTTTCATCATCCTTGTGCTTTGTGTGGATGACATCCTATTAGCCAGTAATTCAATGAATTATCTTGGTGGGGCCTCTTTTGTTCTTAGGATACAAATCTATCAGGATAGGTCTCGTGGCATTCTTGGTATGTCTCAGGCAACCTATATTGAGTGAGTCCTTAAGAAGTTTAATATGGGCCCTTGCGCTTCCTATGATGTGCTTGTACAGAAAGGTGAAAGGTTGTTTAAATCACAACATCTTTAGAATGACATTAAGAGGACTAAAATGGATAAGATTCCATATGCTTTCGCTATTAGCAGCCTTATGTATGCTCAGGTATACATTTGTTCAGACATAGCTTTTGCTATTAGTGTGCTTGGTAGATACTTAAGTGATCTTGGCAAGGATCATTGGAGAGCTACAAAGAAAGTTATAAGATACTTATAGGGTATGAAACATCATATATTGACTTTTAGAAAGTTTGATCCTTTTGAAATTGTGGGATATATGAATTCAGACTATGCATCCTATATGGATGATCATAAGTCGATTTCTGGATACATCTTTATGATGTATGGAGGAGTTGTTTCATGGAAGAGCATCAAATAGATACTCACAGCTACCTCAACAATGGAAGCAGAGTACATTGCTTGTTATGAAATCACCTGTTAGGCTATATGGTTGAGGAAACTGATATTTGGCATGTATTTAGTTGATTCTATATCATGACCTTAACCAATTATTGCGATAGTTCATCTGCTATATGCTTCTCTCAAAATCACAAAGACTCTAATCGTACTAAACATTTTGATGTTAAACTCTTGTTTGTTAGAGAGAAGGTTGTTGAATCTCGGACTTGTCTAGTTCACATTCCTGGTGAACAAATGCTGGTGGATCTATTGAGCAAAGGCTTACCTGTGGGAGTATTTCATAAATATGTAACTCACATAGGTCTTGTTGAATCTTTTGATGTAGCCTTAGATTAGTGGGAGTCTGAGTTTTGTATTGGTTTAAGACCATCTACGTAATTTTGTCCAGTTCAAATATTGGAACATTGTTAGAATGTTTATGTCATTTATTTTCCTATCGAATTCAATGATCTTGTGTTATTTTTTTTCTGAACCGTGGTTGAAAGACAAATTCTATATTCTATTCTATTCAGATTTGAGACTTTGTGTATTGATTATCACTTACTTCCTTATTAGATTCAGTGATTCTGTATTATTTCATTTTTGAATTTTGAAAATGGTTTAGCATACATTGATTACTTAATATTACCTAAATCTTGTTGTTCTATTATTTGTTCAAGATAATTGATTAATGTTATCTAATTGGGAGATTGTTGAATTAATTTTAATTTTAATTAATTATTATTGTAAATTAACATTAATTAATTATTAGGATATTAATAGACTTAATTAAGTAATCAATGCTAAGCCTAAAACAAATTGAACCCTGGTTAATTGTGCATAATCTATGGTAGATTGGATTACACACAAGTCCATTGGGTAGAGGTCCCAACTTGCAGTTCCTAAGTGGTTAGTTGGTTTCCTATCACAACACTAACTTGAGAGAGATGGAGTTTTATTATATATTAATCCTAAACCCTGAAAATATTGATTATTTTTTTTATCTCTCAGTTAGTTCTCTCCCTAACTCTCTCTTTCTCTGAATTATTGTGTGCTTTAAAGGAGTTTGCAAGTTAAATCTCTCTTCTCACAATTTGCAATTCTCAACAATGGATTTTACTGCATCATCATCAGGTATGCATTCATCTCCCAATAATTTTTTTTTCTGAATACTGTTAGCATTGACAACATAATTTATTATTTATGCAATTTTTCTTTATTAGTTTCTTCATTAATACTTTATAGTTTTGTAAGATTTATAAATCTAAGGAATAAGGATTCATAACTTAATGTCCACTTTTAAACTTTATGACTTAACAAATTTAATTCTACCTGGAAATGTTATACTATTCAATTTAATTTATATGTTTTCATTGTTCAATATACTAAATTATGACGTGTGCCTATGAATTTTTTTAAGAGTTTTGCTTTTATAAGTATTTTGAAAATTTTACAAATTTTTTTAATAGTTATAATTTTTATACATATTATGTACAAGATTTCACAACTTTTATAAAAAGATTTATAACTTTATATGGATTTTGTGTAAATATAATTTTGTAACTCCATCAACATAATTCACAACATGAAAATTTTAAAACTTTTTCTTCAAACATTATAATAAAATCTACATAAATTACAAGATATGTAAAAATTATTCTTCTATTACACAAATGTACTTTTTTTTTATAAAGACAAGAAAGTACGATTTTCATTTAAAATTGTATAATGTTATATTCAATTCTTTAATTAGATGTGAATGATGAATTAAGGAACAAATAAATAATACTAATAAAATAACATTTTAAAAATAATAAATTAACAAAGAAGAATAGAGTAATGTAGCTTTATTTGTTGCATTCTATACATCTTTATTTGTTAGAAAGACGTTATTATTGATGCAAGTAATGTCTATAGTCAATGGTTAGTAATAACAATTATAAATTTCAATTTCTCTAACACAAAAAAAAAAATTTACTTATTTTTTATTGGACAAAGAAAGATAAATATGTAATTTTACAATATAAATTTATTAAAAGTTTAAACAAAAACTAGGTACTTTTTTCCATTTAAACTCTTTAAAGTTTCTTTCATATCTACAAATGAAATTCTCCCTATTATTTCTCTATTAGCTCTTACCGCTCTTTCCCTTTTCCACGTTGCTTTATTACTTTCTTTATTTGTTTTTATCAATTTCTGAAGAAACATTTCATTGACTTTCCTTGGTTGCACACCTAAAAATGATATACTGGATACTAAAGTTTGTCCAACATATGAAATAACAAATTAGCAAATAATCATGAAATTTACACTTTAATTTTTTTCTTTGATTAAAAAATTGACAGAATATTATAAAATCACTACAAAAGCCACCATATTATGTTAAATTTGGTTTAATGGAATGAATGGGAATTGATATATAATTATGAAGCTTACACTCTAATAAATAATATTTGTTTTATATTATTTATTATGTAAAATTATTTAATATAAAATAAAAATTTATTTATTAATATATATGATGAATTAAAATTATAGAAAGAAGATTACATATTTGAATAATAAAAGGACAGAATGAAATACTATATAACTTGAAAAATTGAAGTCTTGCATATTTTTAATTGCTTTTAGATAAATATTTTATTATTTTTTATTATAAGAATTTTTTTTATAATTGATTGTTTTTTCATTTCATTCCTACACTATTTTATTGTATCAAATATAAAAATAAAATAAAATGTCCATCTTATTCATGATTATACTAAACATAATTATGAAATGATCATTTAATTTCTTTCCATTTTTACTCCTATTTTATTTCACCCAACCAAACGTAACATTAATTCCAAGAAGTGTTATATGACATTTATTTTTTTATTTCCTTCACACAATGTGTTATTGTAGACATGATTGTTTGAGAATATTTAGGCTTTTGATTGGTAGCGCAGAAATTGCATGGAAAAGAAAAGTTCCGCGGAAAACAAGCGCAAAAAAGAGTTTTCCGCTGATTGGCTGCAGCGCGGAAAACATGCAAAAAGGAAAAGGAGTCGAAAAAGTTGTCGTGGGGCCTACCATTTTATTTTCCATGCAAAAGTGCGTGAAAAATGCAAGGAAAATGCACAGTACCCCCAATTTTCCCATTATTGCATATTCAGCCCAAGAAACCTCCATTTTTGCCATTTCTGAGCTTTAGCCTCACCAACCTCCATTTTCCCCATTTCTCCCTCTCAGCCCTACTGCAGCCACCACCGGTGCCAACCCAGTTCCCTCTGCTGGTCGAAGCTTCCCCACGCTGCCATCGTCCTCCTCCAGAGCAGTCTTTCACCGCAGCTACCCAAGGCCTCCGTCATCGTCACCGTCACCCACAGCTCCACCAAACTCAAAAAATAATTTATATGACTAAAAAATTATTTCAATAGCAAAGTTGCTTGTTTACATTGAATTACACATTAATATTTCAAAAAATGAAGAAAAATTATTAATTATAAAATTTATTTTATTATTTATTTTATTTGTATTATAATATAAATATTTTTATTCCCCTTTTCTTTCCTCTCATTTTCCTTCCAACTAATCAACAAACTTCCCTTTTATTTTCTCTCATTTTCTTTCCAACTGTAGGTCCCAAACAGTTATAGTTGATAAAAACGTGGTGAACAATTTATATAGCGGAAATGAATTCGATCTTGCCCTTAT
>JANHAO010029784.1:0-10315 GCA_026873985.1 Saraca asoca | reverse complement strand
GCCGCGAAGGTCATTAGCGGCGGTTAAAACCGCCGCTAAATACACAAAAAAACCGCCGCTAAAGACAAATTTTTTTGTAGTGACACTTAAGTCTATCATAGCATGTGTGGAATAATTCTAACCAATGGAACATGAGATAGTGAATAAACTTGGATCCCTGACTTTTGTGGCAACTTCTTTTGGATGACAGCAGAAACACTTTCCTTTACTCTGATTTTCTCATTGCCCTTTTAATTTCTTCCTGGTGGTGCATATCTCTTTTAGAAATTTTGCATATCGAGGAATCTGTTTGATCATATCCAGCAATAATATGTTCACTTCTATTTTCTTGAAAGTTTCTAGGATGTTTTTCTCTTGATCTTCTTCATTGTGCTTAACTAATTTGCTTGGGAAAGGAGGGTGGGAAAACTGCAATTGATTGAGAACCAACTTTTTGTTCAGGAGGTTCTACCTTTTTATGTTTTGCAATTTTTTGCTTATCCATATTTGGTTGCTTAACCTTGGTCACCACTTCTTTGCCACTTCTTAGCAGTATTGTATTAACATTCTCTTTAAGATTCAGCACTATCTAGGAGGGTAATTTGTCTATAAATTGTGTTTCCAGATTGGTCACTCTGGTTTCCAAGCTCTAAAATTTGGTATTTATGTCTTGCTTCAATTACTGAATGTTTCCTCTTATCTCTTGCTGGAATTGTAGGTTATTCTTAGCCATAATTTTGATCTAGTCTTCTAAAGCTTTAATTGAAGAGTAGTTCTGCTTCTGAGTGTGATCTACATGGCTTGATTCTGCTACATTTGATTTTGTTGCATGGTCTGAAAGGAATTTTGCTGAAATGAAGTCTGTTGTCTAACCTGTTTTTCATATCTCAGATTGGTATGATTTCTCTAGCTAAGGTTATATGTGTTAGAATATGGATTGTATGCATGTTGTGTTTGAGTTGGAAATCCTTTACTATTTTCTAGAAATCTATCCATTACATGAACTTGTTAGAAGGAATTAGTCTCTTGGAAGCTTAGACATACTTCAATGTAATGTCGAACTAAGCAGATTCCACACACTGCTACTAGTTGTCTCTACCCCATGGTCTGTTGAATCTACTAAACCATTTAAGTAAGATTTGTCATTTATCTTTCCATAGTAGAGGTGTGCACCTTATTAACCCTCTTCACTACATAATCTATTATGCTAGCAAACTGTTGTAAATTTGCAACCATGTTTGATATTAGCATTCTTACAACATCTAGTGTCTTATCAACAAATGCTTCTCCACTTACAGCATATATCATGCTTCTGTCCATAGAGAGAATACCTTCATAAAAATACTAAATCAAGAGCTGATCACTGATCTAGTAATAAGGATAACTAATACACAGCTTATTGAATCTTTCCCAATACTCATACTAAGTCTCTCCACCAATTTGTCTATTGCTACAAATTTCTTTTCTTATATTAGCTACTCTAAAGGCAAGAAAGTGTCTCTCAAAGATAAGTCTTTCCAAGAAAAGTCTAGTCATCTTAGGTTATGTGCTAATGGAGTTAGTAGAAAGATAGTAGAGCCAATTCTCAACTGAATCAGCTAAGGAGAAGGGAAAGACTCTCACCTTAATTTGCTCCTTTAAAATTCCCTAAAGCTTTATGGTTGAGCAGACCATGTGAAATTCCTTTAGAAACTTGTGAGGATATTCTCTAAGCAAACCATGAAATGTTGGCAATAAGTGAATTAGATCAAACTTTAGCTCAAAGGCTACATCAATCTCAAGATAGTTTATGCATAGTAGCTTCTAGTTAAGGTTTAGAGTTACCAACTCCTTCAAGGTCCTTTGATGGAATGCCATATTTTCCAATCTTGAATAGGAGGATGAACTTTTAAAGGTCAAGTCCATTATAATGCCTAAACTAGGGGTGGAAGGTGTAGAAACTTTAGAAACTGATGTAGAAGCTTGAAATGGACCAAAATTGTGTCTGTTCTCCCTTCTCAAATTCTACAAAGTTTTTTAAATTTCTAAATCATATATTAGCTCAAAATAATGAGAGGATTGAGTCATGCACCACAGACCTTAGTAAGAAATCAAAAACTACAAAAACTGAAATGGAAAAAATAGCAAAATGATTCAAAAAATACTAAAAATTTGAAAAATCATACTAAATGGAATTTGGCAAAAAAAAAAAGGTCAGGGTTTGTGGTAATGCACAAATTTTGATCAAGAGGCCAAAAACTAGCAGCCTGGCAAATTTGAGCTTCTAATTCCACAAAAAAAAATTTGCCTTACACTGTGAAAGAAAGAAAAAACTTGAAAACTAAGGAAACTATAGAGAAATAGGGGTGAAAGCATAGGAAAATAAATAGAATTCAAAGCCTAATACTAATGCTAATATCTTAACTACTACATCTAACTAAAAACACAAAGAAATTAATCAGTCAATCCCCGGTAACAAAACCCTTGTTACTGAATTGATTGAAGCCCAATATCTTAACCAATTCATCAATAGCATTAAAATCCAAAAATACCAAAATTAATCAATTTATCCCAGCAACAAGTTAATTAATTACCCTTAATTCTCTTAGAAAATTGATGTACCTCAATAGCAAATTAAAATCCTATTACTACTCAAATCAAATAGCCATAAACGACAACATGGCCTATAGAAATTCCGCTAGAAGTAAAGCACAATGAACAATTAATTAATTGGTCATCTTAATCAATTATTCATAGCAATTATTAGCAATAAAATAAAGAATCAATAGAATCAAATTAGAAATAAATTAACAATAGAAGCAAGTCTCACTTTCAACAAGAGATTTGATGCAAAATTTCCTTTAGATTGAAAGAAAAGATTAACTATACATTACAAAATATATAAAAATAAAAATAAAAAAGAGACGATCTAAAAGGGAATGATGTTCTTACCTAGGAGAGCTTCTCCTTTTATTACAAAAGTAAGAGAAAATGAAAAGGTCTAAAAATTATTACAAATATGGCTCAGTTGAGTTTTTATAGTGGCTCACTACACTAACTCTACTTAGGCTGCGAATTAGGGTTGGAAAAAGGCTTAACTGGATGTCGGTCCCTTCATATGAAATGTAGCCTTGTCTCTCAGGAGTCCAATGGCCTTGACCTTTCAAAACAATTTAATTCTTAGCTCAAGTTATGAGCCAACAACTGAAACAACTTTTTAGAATAGTCTAACATATAATAGAATTTAGCACTTAAATATATAGCCTTGTACTAATTGAAAACAATGTAGTTTAACTTCAGGTCCATCATAAAAGTTATGAGAATGGATCTTAGCTATCTATGGGCTTACGTTGGTACCAAAATGATGAATGGAGCTCCACTTATGATGAATATACTAAAACTAGTTTTGGGTCGCAGGACAGCACTTCATTTCATCTTCTGGGCTTTATTAGATCTCTAAAATCGCTAAACTGAGCTAGGGACTCTGTAGGACATTTTTAGATATTTCTCTTAGCTTTCTAAGGATATAAGAATCACGAAAAACTGAAGTTCAAGACTCAAGATAAACCTAAAACCATGAAAGAGTCTAAAATAGTGTCAATATACCAAATTAATTCAATTAAGCACAAAAACTAAACAAACTACAAAACTAATTATAGGTATCTAATTAAGCACATAAACATGATAAAAAAAACTAAATATAAAAGGGATATAAAATATGTATAAATTGTGTGCATCAATATTACTAATTTAATTAGAAGTTATGTCTTAAGATATCAGATCTATAAATATAATTGTTAGTAAATTATTAGGATTGAGGTTGAGAAACATATTAACACACTCTCATAGCATCCAAAAAAAAAAAAAGAAGAAGATTCTCTCTAGTTCTTTCTTGAGCATCTACCTTAAATTCTTTAGATTTAGAGCATGGAAATTAGTGGCAACTAGATTCCATAGTCGTTCACTTGGCAAAGAGGTCTTTGCAAGATCAAGCACACATCAATCACAAGGTTCATAATTGCAAATACGATTGAAAGATTCATTGTGTTCAAAAGCACTAAACAAGTATTTTGTTGTTTGATTATATGATGTATTGTGCTACATGTTATGTTACTATTTTCATTAAAATCTCTTAATATGATTAAATAAAAAAATAATATACCTATCATTTATTAAAGAATGATGTTGGAGACACTCTCAGGACACTCCTTCTCACATGAGATGGGTCCTAAATTTTGTTAAGACCCACCCCATATGAGAAAGATTATCTTTGGAAATGTCTCCTAAGAGTGACTATATCATTTTCTTTTATCAAACTAGGTCACATGTCATCCCTCACAAGCCCAACTCATAATTTCCAATAGCCACTATCCACCACCACTCCTCATTGTCTCCACCCAGTACCATAATTAATAACTAGTACTCACCAATCATCATCTCCACCCACTACTAGCACTTATCATCTTCATTCATTGCCATCTCTAATCACTCACCATCACCTTCAGCCATCACTCTCTGACACCATCGACATCGACCACCTTCTTCCGTTACTTTCATTTAACATTTTCAACCAAATTCTTACAATTTTAACAGATTGTATTCAAGGTTTTTCTTAAAAATTAATACGAAATTCCATAGAAATATCGACTAAAAGACGAATAGGAAGTAAGCATTCAACTTGCACTTTATTTCCGAGTCCTATCTCAGTAAAGTGGAAAATCATAATCAAAATCAACCACATGGTTATAGCCTCCTGTTTTTCTTTATTATTTGCATAAAGCTTTCTCAACAAGTGTTTTGCTCTGTTTGTGTTCCAAAGAGTACTATGTAAAGAAACTAAATTACAGCTAAAAGTATTATTACTTTTTAAACTATTATGAGCTGCAAGTGGAATAGAATCAAATTTCGCCGTTTGCTGGTTAGTTATGAGAAGCTAGGGGCCACAGTTCCCTTTTTTTGGAAATACCCCTACGCTCTCCCAGAAAGCCATCCTACTTACTTACTTTTGAATGCACAAAGAAAGCGGTGAAGGAAAGGAGCTCAGCTCAGCTGTGTCAAGCAGATAGCTAGCTTGTGACCTTAGTTTCATTGTCTGTCCCATCCTAAATTTCCAATATTGCGTTGCACTGCACCAACCACATCTATTTAGAGCTACCGAAGCTGTAATCTGCAGTCTAATGAAGCAAATGCGGATACACAAATTGATCCAAACAAGAATATATATATATATATATATTTATATATATATACAAACACTATATATGTGTGTGTGTGTGTGTAAGAGAGAGAGAAAGGGGGTTGAGCATGAATGAACATGTGTAATGAGCAAGATGATAGCCATATTAAGTAAACGTATATATATTAGGGCATTCATGTATGCTTCAGGGTCGAACAGACAATGAAACAAAGATCACGAGCAGCTTTCTCCAAGATATGTAGTCTTTGCTTGGAAGCCATTGACGAACCTTGGCTATAAATACAGATAGCACAGTATGTCTGCTATACTGAACTCTCACTACAACTTACTACACCCTGGCTATGTGGCTTTCATTTATAGAGATAGGGAGCCTTCATTTTAACCACAACTCACTACTTTCAATCGTCATCATGAATCAGAAAAAAGAAAAAAAATCAATTATTGTTAGTGAGGTATCAAGTTAGGAAGAAAAAATGCCAACCGTGGAATTGCCAATTTTTATCTTTCTTTTTCCCTGTAATCATATGATTAAGCTGGTAAAATAACTTTTTTATATTAATAAACTACTCATTATTCAAGTTTTTTTTTATATTTCTTGTCATTAATTTTTTGGTATATTTGCACACAACCTATTGATAATACCAACATATAAACACGCACAAAAAGAAAAAAAAAAAAAACATGTTTCATCACGGGTAAAGCGTTTTTGATGCATTTTTCCAACAATACAGATGCCTGATGCCCCAATTTTGTTTTCTTCTTGATCTCAAAAACAAAATGCTGGACCCATAAGAGATTAGCCTATCAGGATTCACTATAGAGGAACTTTGGATCTTTCCATCTTGTATTAATAGTTTTGTATTGTAAAGCTAGATAATATATCTAGGTTAAATTTAATTTTTCATTGTTATATATATGTCGCTCTAGTTTCTAATTTTGTTGCTACACTTCTTTTTTTAATAAGGTCTGATTTTTTTATATGCATTTTACTCGTTAACTATTATTAATTTAATTAGAAATTTATGTTTGTACTTACTTAATTAATATAACATGACATGTGTCTATTAATTTATACAGTTACATTGTGTCATGACAACACTAGAATTTGATTATAAGATTTTATGAGATTGTAGAAAAAATCAAAATACATAATTTAAACTATGGATATACAGAAACTAAAAATGGCTTCTATAGATATAGCTGACTAGATGAGTTGGATCCGATTCACCATGGCCATGGACAAACATATACGGTTGCTCCACTAGCTAAAAGACAAAATTACGGCGCAAATATCAAAGTCATCGGCAGGAGTTGCGGAGCTGTCTCTGCATACTGCTAGCTTGCAAAATTTACCCCGGTGTATCTTAGCAGACCTGTTGTCATGTATATCGAGCTCAACTTCTTAAAAACTGTTTGGATGATAGATATAGGCTTTTTACTTGGACTAATTCTCAAGATCCACCCTTTTTTATGCTAATTCTGAGTGGATCCTCTTAGTTCAGAACTATAAATTTTACTCTCTTCCTAAACCCCACTCTGACCATTGTCCTCTCCATCTACTGCAAACTCTCTTCCAAAACCCTTCAGATTAGAGTCAATGTGGTTGCATCACCCTTCCTTTCTTCTCTTGTCAAGGAATGTTGGCACAATGATCTCAGCTGACAGAGCTCTTTTCTAATTCTGCTGGAAGGCGGAATAAGGAGGTTTTTGGGAATATTTTTTATAGGAAGAAGAGGATTTTGGCCAGAGTTCATGGTATTCAGTTCAAATTGGCTTTTAATGCCAACACTTATCTCTCAAACCTTCAGAGAACTCTTAAAAAGGAATACCAAGAATTCTGCTTTATAAAATCTAGATTAAATTGGTTTTTGGAGGCAGATAGAAACACTCACTTCTTTCATGTGACTATTTTAGCCTCATGGATGAGATCATGGCTATTGGATTACAACCAGTGTAGTGGCTGAGCTTTGGGTTCTGTTAGAGGACTTTAGATCTGAATATCACACATTTGCAAGTTGAAATGGATGCACGCATAGTAGTTAGTCTTATTATGGAAATGCTTCTGATAACTTGTATTTAAATAATAGTATTGTGTAATATTGAAATTTGAGGCTGAACATGGACCTCTGCATATATGGAAAAAAAATGCTGCTCTGTTCAATAATGGCATTGAAATTGAGATTGAGATTGAGTAAAAGTTTTTTTCACCTAATATTCTATTTAGCAAGGATAAATTTTTTGTTTATTTATATTTATAGCTACAAAGCAATAAAATCACAAGAAATATTTTATTTACTCAATATTATATTAAAAAATGTGAAGGAAAACAACACAATATTTTAGAGTAAAAATTTTTTTTCACCCACTACCATATTAATATATCATCATGTTATTTTCTTAATTACAAATATATCCATAATTCTTGTGCTTTTTATCAGGTAGCAATGGTACAGAGAGAGAGCCTTTATTTTCTGTTATGTTTAAGAGTGGATACAAGAATGTCAAAATTTTTAATAATTCTGGTGTGATTCCTGTCCTCCTGAGAACCGGACGTAAAAGTAAAACAACGCCCACCGTGGGGCTCGAACCCACGACCACAAGGTTAAGAGCCTTGCGCTCTACCGACTGAGCTAGACGGGCTTGCTGATAGGTTTTCCTTGCTTTATAATTGAGAGTTCTTAAATTCTAGAACAACTTTGTTCAACATCCAATATTCACGACTTACACGATTGCACTCGCACGCCAATCAAATTGTACTGCATTTCAAGATACCTTCCGTAATTAGTCTCCATTCACTCTATCTTGATGTTCCACTTAGTAAATCAAAAGGCAAAACATGATATGAACCATATGATAAATTATAATTAAAAATTTTAAAATTTATCAGCCGCATCAAAACATGGAGATGGTGTCAATGGTTTTACCACCTCCACCCGAGGGCCCAGGCCTCTACAACATGTTCACTCCGTGCACTGCATTTTGCATATTCCATAATCAAAAGGACTCCAATCCATAGTAATCTAATATATAACCGTGACCAAATAGGTCTAGGTATCACTCATTAAAGTGACCCAATCTAATACCAAAAATATTAGGTTATGATATCATTGGGCTTATTTCATAATATTATATAAATTAATAGCCCTTATTACCTTAGACATTAATAGAACAAATTTATAAATTACGAAGTACATAATAGAAATAATTCTAACAATCTCCTACTTGGACGACATAATTCATAAATCATAACCACTTCCAATTAATGATAATGTAATCATGGTACTATTACACCTATGGGTCTATAGAAATCATAAGCTTCTAATGATACAGATCACTATATCCGAAGGGTATAAAATGTCATAAATGCATGTACACTTACACTTCAATGACCAGTCACAAAATGTACTCAGTAAGATTTGTAGATCAATAAATGTGACAAAACACAAATCTCTACGCATGGTCTTAGCATCCACCCAAGATGCCACTTGAGACAGGGGTCTAAATGTCTCAACACAGTAACAAGAAAGGGTCTAAAATGTCTTCAATCACATGTCATAATCAAGTAATGGGCATAAATATGACAAAATTGTGAATATTTCATTATGAATATTTCGCCCATATATATCTCGAGATATCAACAATGATAATTTATCGTTTCAATGCAAAACTTCCACTAGCCTTGAACACTGGAAAGGCTTTGTCAAATTCATTACATATGTTTGTTCATAAACAATTTCATACCTAAGCCTTTGGTTAGTGGATCTGCAAGCATACAATCCATGGCAATATATACAATACTTGCATACTTATCTCCAATAAACTGATGTTTAACATCAACCCCTTTTGTATGGCAGTACAACTATTATTTTGAGAGAAGATTATTCTGATAATATTGTCACAACACATGGTTAATATATTACAAATGCTTTCTCCCATTATAAATCCTTAACCTAACAGTTTTACAAGTAGCTTAACAATATGCGACACATTCTGCCTATATAATAGAGATTGTTGTTATTGACTACTCATTACTTGCCACATAACAATTCTCTTTAACATCATAAAGAAGTATCAACTGGATAACCAGCACATTTAGAGTCTAAGTAGCTTAAAAACATGAGATCTCTCGATCTCCAATAGGTCAGTACACAATCTATTTGTACCCCATAGGTACCACATTAGACCTTTTGTAGCAATCCAATATCACTGGCCAAGACCACTTAGGTATTTCATCGGTACACCAATAGCATATGCTATATCAGAATGTGTACATACCTAAGTGCACATTCAGTTACCTACGATTGACGCATATGGGATATTTTGCAACTATCATTTTGTTCATCATTTTGAGGATATTAAGACTTTGTAAACTCATCCTTTGAACAAGTGATAAACTTTAAGAGTGTAATACCCAGAAAATTAAGAAATTAAAAAGGGAAATTAAAAATAAAAATTGAAAATGAAAAAGGACTAAATTGAAAAGTGTTAAGGACTTGTTTGAAAAAGTTTGGTTTTCAGAGGGGCAGTTTTGTAAATAGTTCAAAGTTTTGGGGTACTTTTATAAAAAAAAATTTCTTTAAAACAAAACTTTAGAAAGCTCCAGAACTCGTGAAACACCCTCCCCCCCTGAAACTCTTCTTCTTTCTCACGGAGCTCTCTCTCTGTCTCTCTCTCTCTCTCTCTCTCTCTCTCTCTCTCTCCCGCGGAGTTTCTTCTTCTCTTCTTCTTCCTTGCGGGTTCTTCTCCTTCCTCCGGCCTCCAGCAGCGGCCTCCGGCGAACAGCCCGAGCTTTTCGTCAGCTTCTTCCTCTCCTGGCGAGCGTAGCACCGTGCATGGCGGTGAAACCAGCGGAGCCCGAGCCCCCCTTGTGAGCTTCTTCTTCCTCTCGTCCTCGGCGAGCTTGGCAGACCGGCGATGGTGAGTTCGTCATCGTCCGAGCTCCTCCTGTCGGCAGCATACGGGGACCGTCCGAAGCTCTCCCCGCGGTGACGCCCTTCTCCCCTCCCCTGTGAGCTGGGTTCGGCCAGCTTGATTTCTGGGTCACCGGCGGCACTCCGGCCGGCGGCGAGCTAAGGGTAGCCTCTTCTGGACCTGGTGAGTACTCCTAGATCATCAAATTTATTTTCTAGTAAGTCTAGAGTTGTTTTCTCAAGATCTGAA
>JANHAO010029783.1:0-10297 GCA_026873985.1 Saraca asoca | reverse complement strand
TTTTAGGAGCAAATTTTTTGGGATATAATCTTTAAATTAGTTAGTTATCTACATTTAAAATTAGTTTGTTATCTTGATTTGTGTTCATCCTAAACTAGATAGTTTTACTATATATTCTCTCCCACTCTTGTAAAGTTGAGTATGAATAAAAAATATTTTTTCCATGTCAATTTGACATTTATAACATAACTAAGCCCATAATATAATCTAATAACCTAATCACTAATATTACTTATTAATACTCCCTCTCAACTTGAAGCTTACAATGCTTAAGTTTGTTACATAAATTTTAACTCTAAAAAGTAAAACACAATAAGAAAATTTGAACTTCAAACTCCAAGATTTTTCTCCACATTTTACTGGCTTTATCTAATCTAAACGTTATTGGCCTTATCAGATCACAACATATCTGATCACGTTTGCTATCTTTATCTAATCACATTAGAGCTTATCTTAAAATCAGATCATTTTATCTATCGAAATTAAAATAGCCCCGAGATTTTCTCCATGTTTTATTGGCCTTATCATCTATAATGTTTTGCTAGCCTTATCTTATCACAATAAGAAAATTTGAACTTAAAACTCCAAGAGTGGCTTGCAATAAACATAGCATGCAAACAACACCCTTTAAATGCCAACACTCAAACCTCAAAAATAATGTCAAAATTTTGGTAGATATAACTCCTAAAAGTCTTCAACCAACTACCTATGGATACTCCTTCGACCTTCTTCCAATTGTTCTCCTTAGCATAAGTGACACAATTACCAAGAGTCTTCTCCTAGCTTCCCCTGTGCTACTCCTTGAACTTTCTAGCTAGTCCTCAAAATCACCAGCACTTATTATCCAAAATCACAAATATTACCACAAACTATGTTGCTTCTAAGTTACATTCATTGAAACCATTTCCAAGACACTAAAGCAAGTCACACATCCAAATTAGTGGTCTAAACCATTTCATATTGAGGGAAACCTCATCAAATTAGAATTATGTAAAAATAAGTCATGTTAAATAGTACTCCAAATCATATGAAGATATCAAAATTTGCCAAACAATCTTTCAAATTACATCAAGGCACCAAAAATCATAAGTTACCAGATGATACTCCTAATCAAATAAAAATACCAAAATTCGTTAAATAGTGCTTCAAATTACATGAAACACCAAAATTCATCAAACAGTGCTCCAAATCACATGAGGACACCAAAATTCGCTAAATAATGCTCCAAACCATTGAAAGACACCAAAATCAAATTTTCCCAAATTTGCAAACACTAAATGTACTTCAAATACTTCAAAATCAACTAAATTGCACCAAAATAAAAAGTAACTTATGCTGCCCCACACCAAAACTATGTCACAAATCCTCAAAAATATCAAATCAACTTACACAAATTGCAAAACCAACTTTAGTTAGACCCAAAAAGCACAAAACCATCTTCATATAGTATTAAACAACTTCAAAACCATAAAAATAGAGATGTCCAGACCATGACAACAACAATTAGTTAAAACAATCCAAAACCACATAACCCAGCAATTAAATCAATCAAAATTTCACAATCCAATTGCAAACCAACCGAAAAGAGCACCACAAAGTATCAAAATCCACCAGAAAACAAATTGAAAATGAAATAAAATACCTTTTTTAGTTTATTAGAGCTACAGCAAGAACCACTGTCAAAACTCACTACTGTTCACTCACCAAATGTTGCTAGTTCTATTCATAACACCAACAACTAGCAGCCACCTCTAGACCTTGTTGGAATGAGTATCACCAGCCTTCAATAGATGCAACTGCTTTCTAGGTTGCTTTCAAAATAGAAACTGTCAATGCCATCCTCCTTGATTTTGATTTTTTTTTTTTCATTTTTCCTCTATTTCACCCTAGAATTTTATTGGCAAAAGACATAGGAAAGAGTAGATGTTGATCTAAAAAGATTTAGTTTTGAACATCTATATAAACATGAGACATACAAGGAAAGTGGCTTTGATTAAAATGAGCTCAAGAAATTGCTAGATTATAAAGGTTCTTTTGTGCTAAACAAGAACAATTGTCTTAATGAGATTGGCTAGACTATCGAGGTTGAATCTAACCATAGCCTACATATTGGGCATGTTGCAACTGATATTTGCTTCTACTCTGATCCCAAAAAGCACCAAAATCTCAATTGCCTGTGCCCATTCATGTTGCCTAAACGGGTTAATAGGATTAACCATGTCTAAGATACAGAGAAGCCATAAGTCTTCTTCATTGGAAAGAGTTCTGGGTGAAATGCATAACAGATGCTTGTTGTTTAATGCTTGAACTATAAACTCAATATAACCCCCTTGAACCATTAAGGAGAGAAAAAAGTAGTAAGTTAGTCTTGCTTGATGCATGTTGCTTTTCTAAGCAATTACAGAAAGTCAGTGATCCCCGAGGCTTGATTTGTCAAGTGTGGATAGAGATGCTCACTAATGCATCAAGTTATTGTAAATGATAGGCACATACTCCCCAACTCCAAAGGGGAGGAGAATTGCTTATCCATTTATGTCTTGTAATAGCAACTCTTGGCTTAAATGAATTACAATAGAAATCCAAATATGGGATGGGTTGGGTAAATCTAAAACTACTCCTTATATTTTTGGGGTCTTGAACTAGTGAACAGTGGGTAGCCAGATCCACTCTTGTAAACTCCTTTCTGATTAATAAAATTAGAAGGTGTGGCTTTGATATTAAAATACAATTGTTTTAATCTTAGCCAACACTTTATTAGGTTTCATTTTTCAAGTAAATCTTTATTTTTTAATATATAGGTATATTTTATTTTTCCAATAAATCCCATTTTCACTTTGTTACAAGAGCATAATATTTTACTAGCATTGGCAAGCATTAAGTTATAGGGACCCTATTTCTTTGTAATTGATTGTTTATCTACTTGATCTTTGCTGGGAAATCAATCGGAAGACAAAACTATGTCAAGTGCTTAGTGTCTTATTTCTCTATAGAAAATATTTTTAGTCTTCCAAAAAAGAAGTTTTCTTGTAAAACATGTGAGGACAATGATGCTAAAACTCTCCATTGCTTCAAAGTTTGAGAATTTTGACAAACCTTTAGAATGCATAAAGCTCCATTAGTGGATATCTCACTCATTATTTCCTCAGGCTCTCTTATTTTCTTAATCCACTAGGAATTAACATGGAAAAACTCTAATGCATCCTTTAATGACTACATTGAAGCTTTCTTGATTTTTATGTGAGGAAGCAAGCATCTTTTCCATATTCTAGATATGTTAAAAATGAACAAGTTATATACATTGCTTCATTGAGTTGTTTTAGAAAGATAATTCTCACTATTTAGTGACCTTAATGTCATGCCCCAACTTAAGGTGCAAGCAAAGACATCTAGTGGAAAACTTTTACAATCTTAACACACACTTTTACAATGCATGATTCTCGTTACTCTAAGAAAAATGATCATTGAAACTTTGTTTAGAATGTTTGAAATTCTATTTCATTAAAAGAAAAGGTTTTGACAAAATTTTAGTAGAGTTTCTCTATTTTTCGGATGTTTGCTAGGATCACAAGCCCTTGATAAAACTTGTATATGCAATAGCAAACACATATGCAGTATATGATAGTTGTATGCACACATATATGTAATCTCAACACATGCAACAATTGTCAACACATATTTTCAAACTATGTTTTCTATCTCCAATTTGGTTTATTCAACTTGGAGGTAGGGTTGAAATTGACAAATCCAATGTCCTAAAAACAAAATGTTTTGAAATAGGAAATGGGTGAGTTTCATTGAAACTTAATGAGTGAATAATTCTCTAGAAATTACGTATAACAACAATACATGTTCTAATAAAATTAGTATATTTACTTAACTATCAAAATTACTTTGCAAATTCCATTCTACTTTTACAACTTGAAAACTAGCTGATCATAATTTAAATAAGTTCTAGGATACTTTCCATAACATTTAAGAAGATCCAAGGAAAATAACAATATTTCAACTCAAGAAAACTTTGCAAATGATACTAGAACCCACCGAAAGATACTAAATACTTGAAATTAAGATTAGAAATTGTAAACAAGTCATGGTAACTAAAAATAGTTAGATATTTTAAAAACTTACATGTATCATGCAATATTCAATATATATTCCATGTTACATAGGTTCCAAAGTGGAATTTCCATAGACAACCTTGCCTAACAATATTCAGTCACCACCATTCACCTTATCCCACCAGCAATTATTCTCCCCTTATCCTTTTACTAGTTTCATTTCTCAATTTAATTCTATTCATAAATGCACTTAGAGGTTTTGTACGGAGTTTCTCAAGAATCCACATTTTGTAGTTTCATGTCTAATTAACAATCAAATCATTTCATAAAGCAATATCCATTCATGGGAAATAATCATTTCAAATGTCACAGGTTTTGCAGTTCAACCATCAAATTCATAGTTTGTTTGTCAAATCAATACATTCTTTTTTCTTCACATCTAAAGACATATATGCAATTTGCTTTAGAACACACTATTACATCAAGTATAAAAAGATTAGAAAAGTTTCTATTAGTTTAAAAAAAATTGTAGGATTTCAAAGATTTCAATATTGAAAATGATTAACATTAAATTTGTATAAAGTGTACATCAAATAAATGAGTGAGCCATTCACAAAAGTCAAGTAATCAATTTTCTCCATAAAACACATTCACTTATAAACATTAAGCTTTAATATCTCACCTTTCATGTTAAAAAATTTGGCAAATCAAATCAACTCAATAACTTGGAAAGATCTTCCATCATCCAACATGTATGCAAAGTATGCCATATTGTGCACAATCTCCATTTTTTTAAACTTATTTAAATATAACCCCTAATACTTTAAGATCGTATGATAAATAAAGTAAAATATTCCAAAACTATAAATAATTTATCTTATTGTGTAGCATAAGTCAAGCTTCAATATTATCTTGAAACTAATCTAACAAAGCACGTAAATTCCCCAATAGTAGTGACTCAAATTCCCCTAATTTTAATTATTCTAAAACATTTAACTTTTCTAATTAAATAATTTAATTCCCAACATAACTCAATCTTACCCCAGTTGGTTTAGCTATAATTTGATATAAGGGAACATAGATTAAGACTTTTGGAGCAATATAAAAGTGCAAGTTTCTTTTACTTTAAAGCTAATTAAGGATATGCTTGCTAATAAAATTACTAAATTTATAACATCTTCTTGAACCAGAATTTCCCTAAATTACTTCATCCTACTTTTAATTCTTCAATAATAACCTGATTAGTTCTTACATGAATCCACCATATTACTTACCAAAATTATTTAATTTGTTATCATTCTAACACTTAAGTCCTAATTCTTACAAGTCATCTTCCCCTACAATTATTAATTGTACTAACCATATCATTTGAAATCAATATCACTAAAAATGGACAAGAATTTTACCTTAAGAGTAATCCATTTGGGTCACTCAAGGACGAAGATTGAATCTAGTTGGGTTTCAACCTAACTTGCAACCAATGACTGTTCACTATAGTGGGCCTTCAATTGGCGGCGAGGACAAACTAGCATGATGGTGGAGCACCGAAGGAAGCCCAATTAATGGCTAGTCAATGCTAAAGCATGATTCCAACAAGCATGGTTCGTAGCTTGGAGTTGAGGCTAACACAGGGCAAGATGGCTACTCCTTCTGCAACTAAGCTCGTGGTTGAACCTCAAACATGTGTTGATGGTTGTGTGGCTTGATGGAAGATGACAACGTGGATAAGCTAAGAATAGACTCTGGCTTGGCTTGCTTCTACTGCTTTGTTTCAACTGAGAGCAAGGGAGAAGAGTTGTTTACAATAGCAATCCTAATTGATGGAGCTAGTACATCTAAACTGGAGGAAGATAAGAAATGAAGCACCAGTAGGCTTGAAGCAAGCTGAGCTTGTCCGGGAAAATGAAGAAGGGAGCTAAAGATGGTGAAAAAAAGAGGGGATGGGGTTTGGGAATTTTAAAGAGAAAGGGGAAAGTGTTGTTTGAAGATAGAGTGCAAGGGCTTTTAAGAGAATGTCATTCATATAAGCATTTTAAATACAGATGTATATGTACCCAAAATTATTACAACAATAAATTAAGTATACTCTAATTAAATTCATCTTTTAACTTAATTATTTTTGTTTATTATGTCAAAATATTCAGTATCTAAATAATAATAATAATAATAATAATTCACATATCGAATAAAATTTTTGTAAGCACATTTTCTGAAATTTAGAAATTCTAATTTCATTTATTAAAGCTCTGAACTTTACATATAAAAACCAAATATTACCCAAAAGAATTTTTGATTGTCCTAGACATTACATTTAATCTAAAACTGATATCAAAATAGGAAAATTACAAAGTAACTAGCTTCAAGTAAGCTCTTGATAATCCATGAACCAACCCTTTACTACCTGCAATACATGCTCTTCCTTTTCTATCTGTCATCGCAATAGAACTATCTCTATGGGGGGCACTTGTATAAACTTTTATGAAATAGATATAGGAAGCTAAAACTTTAGGAAAGTTGACCATGTTTACAATCGGATAATTTATTTTATATTGAGAATTGTGTTTTGATTTTATTTTATTTTTTGAAAGTGGAAAAAAAAAAGATGATTAACTATGAAAACCCTCGATCCTTGATATTCCTTTTCCTATGATTACCACGACCCAAAAACAAAAAAGAAAAAGCTGATGTTTTTGGGTTGATTTTTTCAGCATGCATGTGTCCTTGTGGTTTTGACAAAAGTGCTGCATCTTTTTAGTTGTGACTTTCTCTGTCTTATATTTTTTTAATTAAGTAATTAATGCATTTTTCCTCTTTGAATACTTGACTTTATGGAGCTATTCTATTTATTTATTTATTTATTTATTATTGTTCTATCTACAATTTTCACTAAATTTGTAAGCCTTTCATATGCCAAAGGTGAAATTAAATCAAAGCATCATTGTTTCCGTTGTGAGAATTACCCCCTCCCTCAAAAAATTCTCCTAAGCTTAGAAAAAGCAATACCAAATATATTTCTACAAAAAAGGCATATGTTTTCAACATGTCCTTAACAAATTGCAATTTCAACTCTTAGAAGACATATGCCTGAGAATTTAACATGAAATATATTACAAGCCAATAAATCCATTCTTCACTCAAAGGCTAAATTAAATACAACAATGTTTTGAGCTGAAGAAATTAAAAGCATATATAGTCATAGTTTAACTTTTAAACACAACTAAGAACATCCCGATTAATAAATTTTGCAGTTCCACGTAGAAATCACAAGCTGGGAAGGAAAGTGATTACATTTAAATGCTTCTAACATTACAAAGCATCAAGAAATCCATGGCCTCGCTGGGGGCATAAAACCACCAAGGTTGGAAGTGCCACTCTGCTCTTGTTTTTGACCCAGTACCTGCTAAAGAGAAGCAAAATTAAGATCATATTTAGTACATGACATATATAGGAAACCCAAATATAGAATATAATAAACCTTACTAAGCTAGTAATATTAAGACATCAGTGATCACAAAGAATTTACATTACAGATTCAATTAATAGTGTAGAGAATTAGAAATATAATGAATATTCCCATTTAGATGCAAACTAGCCTAGAATAACAAATTGACTAAGTAATACACATGATAGCCAGAAAAAGAATTGTTCCTTTCAGAACTTCTAGCCAAAAGTAAATATCGGTTATAAATGAAGAACATTCGGAACAGGTAGTTATTGAACAATTTATAGTGGAACACTTGGTCTATACTTCATAACACCACATGCTGCACATAGCCAGAGATTGCAGTAAATGGCAGATTTGATGATATGTTAAGATAACTTAAATACCATGCAATTTTTCCTCAGGAGAAGAAAAAACAGAGATCGAGCATAAATGGTTAGCATTTTTTATTGAAGGGGCAGAATGATGACAAAGTTTACCCGTAATGAGAATCAGTAACCGAGCCTTAACACTCTGTCCAGCTTCTCCATTCTCCTCTTGCTTTTCTTCCTTAAGAAAGGGCATTCTGCAAAATGACAGCTCAAACCTTCTTTCTTCTCTATGTACTCTGGTACTGCCAATATTTTGCTGCATTTGACAACTGACAGTGAAGCGAATTCAAGCATTATAGAAACATTTGCTCCACTCCTAGTTATTTCATCCCTTTCTTCCCAAATTATCAAATTATGGAAGTGCAGCTTCTTCAATTCTGGGAATACTACATTGCACCCATCACTATGGTCCGTTTCTATCCCCAAAAATTGAGAACCATCCTTTCTAACTTTAACCATATTCTTTATCTCAAGTGATTCAAGTAATGGTGATTTCCCAAGAGGAGGCAAGCTCTCACATCCACTACAATCAGACAACATTAGGTGTCGCAGTTACTTCAAAGCTGCAATCTAGGCTAGGAATGATTTCTCTTTATAGTAAAATAGGCCAAGGCATTTCAAGTTCGGATGTGGTTGTAAGACTTCGAGCAGTTTATAGTCTTTATAAACAGATCTTTTAAGATAAGGCTTGTTGCACTGATGGATAAGCCTTTACCAGACTAGTGCAACAACCTTCCATAATTTTAGAAAAAATAAAAATAAAAATAACAAATATTTATCTCTTTATTTGGCCAATATAACAATACTATTAAGATTAGGATTTGTGATTAGTTTAGATATATCCTAGACAACTTATGATTAGATAAGGACTCTCAGTCATGGGCTGAGAAAATTTATAAAAAAGGTGAAAGGGTTCTCAATGCCATCAAGAAATCCATACAGAAGAATACTATCGTTTTGAGAATATTAAGGGGCATTGGAAGTACCCAGCACACAGGAAACAACAAGAAAAGGGAAATCAAGAAGAAGAAAGGAGAAGTAACTGCATCAATAGTTGGAGGTAACAAATTCAATTCGGCTTCTGTTATGGCTATATTTTGATTCTTTTTTGTGATAAGAATGCATTAGAATAAAGATAAAATGCATTACATGTGGTATCAAAGCTGATTTTACCTCTGCCTTGATAAAAATATCGCTGAAAAATTTTTCAAAAAAATACCCTATTTTGCTCTTTTCTGGTTGATGTAAAAACCTTACTATTTTTAAATGTTACAATGTGGAATCATTAAGATTAAGGATTCCTAACCTTTTTGGCATTAACACCAATCAATCAGATATGAAGAACACTCAAAACCAGCCAAGTCAAAAATTAAGATTGAGTCGAGTCAAGCTTGAGTCGAGAAGACCTGAACAGAGGTAGGAGATGATCCAGGTGACACGTCGCTCTATGGTTAAGTGAAATGATGTGTCGTTTTATGCAGAGACCAAGCTGTCGTTTAAGGAAAGCATGACGTCATTTCAGTTAAGGCCAAAATAACATGTTGTTTTGACAGCCAAAGAAAAAAAGGGAAAATTTTTAGAATTTTATTTAGGTATTTTTTGGGAAAATTTCTCCATACTTTTTTTTAAGGTTGCTCATTTTAATTATATTATTGTTCATAATTTTTATTTATGAATATTATAATTTCCAAAGGAAATTAAATTTAGGAAAAGAAAATACATACTTTGTTTATTTTGCATGTATAATTTTGGATATTATATGCATATTCTGGTTAATTATTTTATGCATAATTATTTAGTTCATGGTGCTAAAATTGCCTTTATTTGCAATTTTTATTAAGCAATTTACATAAAGTTATTTAACTGTCTAGTGATTCATATAAATTTTGAATAATTTAAGTTTAGCCACAACACCTCTAATTATTCAAAATTATATATAAATTTGTTTGGAATCACATATATCTAAGAACATTTATTGTATTTAATTGTACTTAATATAATAAATTTTATCCCACAAGAATTTTTATTGTATTAAGTACAATAAATTAGGATAAAATATCAAATTATATTTCTTAATTTACCTATAGGAACTAAGGAAAGGAACATAATTTGATAGTTTTATCATACAATTAAATAAATCTAATTGAATTAGGACTTTAGCCCACAGGTAAGTTCTACGTCAATAGATTTATTAATTTTATGCATGATTTACATTGGTAAAATATGGTTAATTTCTCAAGTCTTAAAATTTAGAATATAAGTATGTATGTTATTTTGTGCAGCTAAGCAACCTACAAATCTCTCTGATATTAAATGTGATATTCCTGAACTAAGTGTTGAAAACTATAAAGTTTGGAAGGAACGAATTCTCCTTCACTTAGGATGGATGGACATTGATTATGCTATAAGGAAGGAGGAACCCATAA
>JANHAO010029782.1:0-10297 GCA_026873985.1 Saraca asoca | reverse complement strand
GCATTCAATTTGTTAGTCATTTCTTCTCCTTTCCTCTCTATTTTTACTGTGATATCTAAATTGAATGGCTTCATTTTGTTTAGATATTAATATAATTGTTGCTTAATGATCACCAATAGAAAAGGATAGGAAAACTAAGCAATTTATCAAGCTTTTGATGAGTTGTTTACTTGGCTGAAACCAAATGCTAGGCGCTTATCTAGTAGAGGGTTTATTAATCATTTCAAGGCTTCTTGATATAATTTAAGGACAAAAATATAATTAACAATTGAATGAATACTTAGTGATCAATGATGGATTAATCTCAAGTTTAGTGACTCCCTTGGACTGGCTATCTACTTGCTTCTTATTTACAAGTTTCTGCTTTATTATTTTCCTGTTAGATTAGCTGCTGCAAATTAACCCCCTCCTATTTTTAGCTTTTAATTTGATTGTTATTATTAGATTTTCCAAGGGCTCGACCTGGTGTTGCCATATACTACAAGTAAAGTAGGGTAATCCGATTATAAATTTTCTAATCTTGATTGGTCTCGGTAGCTAATCAGAGCTCGGGGAACTTTGGCAAACCTTTGGCACTTATCACACCGCTTAACAAGGTCGATTGCATCCTGTTTCATGGTCAGCTAGAAGAACCTTGTCAAAGAACCTTTTGAGCTAGTGACAGCCCCCCAACATGATTTTCATAGTGTCTGGCATGAATTTCCTCCAGGACAAGGTCACAGTTAGGGCCATTAATGCATCGGAGAAGTGGAACTGAAAAACCCCTTCTATAAAGCATATCATTGATGATGCAATATCTAGTAGCTTGGAACCATGTGCAGCATGCTTCTATTTTGTCTTCCAGGAGTTCACCATCCCGTAGGTACTTCAACATAGAACTCATCCATAAGCCATGTGCCACAATGATTATCATTACAACATCTTTCTACTTGATGCTGGGAGATGGAAGAGTTTCTATCGATATTGCACTTGAAAAGTCTGTGTCCCTCACTGCGACCAAGTGAGCTAATGCATTTGCATGTGTGTTTCAAGCTTGGGGGTTTTGGATGATCTCATACCTTTGAAATTTTTTGAGCAACTCCTGAGTCCTTTGTATGTAGATGGCCATTTTCGATCCTTTTGCCTGATATTCCCCTTTTACGTGACAAACGACTAGTTGAGAGTCACTGAAGATCTTCAAATTTTCAGCTCATACCTCCTTTGCCAGACGGAGCCTTGTGAGTAGTGCTTCATATTTTACTTCATTATTGGTAGTTTGAAATTCAAACCTTAGGGCACAGAGGATTTTATGCCCTTTCGGGCTAATTAAAAGGATTTCTACTCCTGCCTTCTGCTCATATGAGGACCCATCTATCTAGAGCTCCCACCATGGTTCTTTCGAGTTTTCCACCTTTTTTTGTGGTAGGTCCAGTAAATTCTGCTATGAAGTTAACTAGGGCATGTCTTTTAATCACCGACCTCGACTTGTAATGGATGTCGAATTAGGTTAGCTCGATTGCCCACTTGAGCAAATAACTTGAGGCATCCACCTTCTGGAGAGTCTGTCTTAATAGATATTGAGTAGGCAAGTTAATGGTATGGGCCTGAAAGTAAGGTCATAATCTTCTAGACACAACAACAAGATAGTAAACAAGCTTATCTATGGGAGTATAGTTTTCCTCTGCATTTAGCAGTCTCTTGCTCACGTAGTACACTAGGAGTTGTGCTCCGTTCTCCTCGCTAACAAGGGCTGCACTAATGGCATGTTGGGATACTCCTAAGTAAATAATTAGCTTCTCACCTTCTTGCGATTTGGACAATAATGGAGCTCGACCTATATACTCCTGTAAGTGCATAAAGGCAGCTTCACACTCTTCAGTCCATTCAAAGCATTTGGATTTCCTCATTACTAACCTCACATCGAAATCTCGCAATGTAATCCTTCAACGATTCATCCCTTTATTAGAAAATCGTGGCCAAGTGGCAAGATGGTGCGAGCTACTTCTTGAAGGCTCTGTATTAGTCGATAAATTTATTCTGGCATTCCTTCCAACTGCTGATGCTATAAACTAGAAGACCTTTGAACCATGCTTATGGCACATCCCTGAGAGTAGCTAGAAAGGCTTAATATTTGACTAGGGGATAGCTGGTTTAGAGGTCCATCTAGATGTTGAAAGTATCCAAATGATAGTATGGGTCACTTCTTCCATTATATGGCAGGATGGTTGGAACCTTAAATCTGCGGGGGGAGAATTTCTATCTCGATCTCCTTAGAAAATAGGGTTCTCCCTTCATAAGAACCCGACTAGTCATGGGTTGAGGGACATTTCTCCAACCTTTGCACCCTTTGTATGAGCTCTTTGATCATCTGATCTTAAACTTAAGATCATTGATTCCTGCCACTATCATGGCTCACCTTCGAGCCTTTAGTGTGGAACGAGTTCCCTGGTTGCTGATTCTCGTCATGCTTGTAAACTTGTCGTCCCTCCATTTCAAGTCATGAGCTAGAGGAGTGATCTAAATCTGCCTGCTAAGCTCCTTTTCTGGCCAGTTTCTCCCTACATGTTGATACCTCTCCTTGTGGCTGCTGAACCACTTCTATGACTAGGGTGACTTCACTAAGTTTTTATGCTCTTTTAGTATATACCTGAGCCAATGCCTTGATTGCATCGGTAAGCCTTTTGATCCTACTTTTGAGCACTTCTTGGTGTTGACGTAGAGCCCATACACCATCAGCCTTTGGAAGGATAGAGGTAGTACTTGCCAAGACTGGATTTTCATCTCCAACCATGTTTCATTATTGCCCTTCGCAGCTGCCTGGTTGGTTAGCGGTAACATTTGAACTCCTAGTTACTCTTTCTCTTGCCATTGTGGTTGATAGATGAGTAAACAAGGAAGCAGCATGGTCCCACTGGGTGTGCCAAAATATTGACAGTTGATTTTGATAATCGGCCAACCAAGGATTCTGGGAATCAAATTGCTGTCAAGAGCATGAAAAAAGTAAGAAAATGGCAAGAGATTCAGAGGAAAAATGGAGAGAACAAGGAGAGTTTTATTAAGGTTCTGCTAAAGTCAAGATGACCTCTACGCCCATGGTGGTTGTATTGGCTTTGAGCGGTTGTTTTACTATACAAAGTAACAATACATATGCCTATGGCTATTTCTGCAAAGTTTCTGCATGTATTTCACTATATCCTTATGCAATGACTCTCCTTCCCTATTTATAGAAGCTGAGAGGGTTACAAGTCGTAATTTATCATTATAAAACTATGATTACATCTACATTGAGTATTAAATGTTAGAAGTCAAGTAACAAATATGGGGCAAATCATTGTCGGACTTTGGAGGCTGATTTGCAAGTTAGTAAAGTATTTAGACTATCTGTCAGACATTAGCTATTCCCAATTATGCTAAGAGAAGCTTGTTGTAGCCTTGGCTAGTTGGAAACTTTGAGCTCGCGCTACGCGACCTACTATCTGGCTTCGGCAACCTCGCTTTAATTCGGGCCATGCCTTCTCCCCCCTTACCTGATTCTTTGGGCCTCTGCCGGTCCATTATACCTAGCCTAAACATGCCCATAACATATATATAACTTGAATTTTTCTTGAAAATTCAATTCACAAATACAAAATATTTAAAGAAAAAAATTTCAAATTAATTTATGATTACATCTCAAGAGTCTATAATGGGCAAAAGGCAAGAATCAATTTGAGAAAATACTATTCAAAAGAAACCAATATTTTCAAAATTTTACACATCTATTGAGGCAAAAGGTTTCCTTTTTAAAATTTGATTTAATTATAAGGTATTTGTTCAAATTGATTGAGGTTTAATAGCTAGAATGATGAGATAAACAAAAGTCTTCAATCAATTTTGCAAAATCCAAATTATGATAGCATCAATTTTTCAAGTTTTGAATGGATTTTTCTGGAACTAGAGTTAGTTTTCATTTTTCAAATTGCACAAACAAGTGCCAATTTTCTGAAATTGATGGAGGGTTTTTATTAAGAATAATATGAGTGAAAAAATCTATGCAAGAATTTTGCAAAAACATTAGTGGATGTAGCAAATTAAACAAAGTTGATTGTAGGGTTTGAAACGGGTTAAAGAAACCCAATTACAGAGAAGTCAGGTAAAGAAGAAGACCAAAGGCATTGGCATGCCTCACCTATACAGGTGCTTGGTGCGTGGGCTCCACATGCCATCAAAATTGCGATAAGTGGTGATTCTGATCACACAGTTAACCTTCACTCTTGAAGATTATTTTAATGTATATTTTTCTAGATTTTTCTAGAAATAAAATTATTTTTATTTTTTACTCAATTTATTTGATTGCTAATTTAATATTATTTGGATATAACCATTTTACCATATGATTCCTACATATTGTCCTACTTTATGTAATTTTTTCCAAAAATTTTTGCTACTATCTATTTATTAAATTTTGCATGATTGTATGCATTAAATTTTTAATATGTAAAAACTATATTATTCATGTTATTTGGACGTAAAAAATTTATTGTATGATTCTTACATATCAAACTATTGTGTGTAATTTTTATGGACTGATTTGATGTTGTTTGCATATTTGAATATTTCCTGAATTATTGTGTACAATTTGTAAAATTATGTAAGAATCAATTTTACTTATATTATACTATGAAATTTTGTAGAATCATATACTCAGATATCATGAGACTAGTTATATAAAATTTTTAGAAATTAAATTTTCAAACTTATATCTAAAAGAGTGCTATGTTAGTAATATATATGCTCTACTGGTATCATATTAATATAGTTTTGTTAGTGATAGAATGAGTGTTAAAATTGCTTATCATGTTCTTAAAATTATAGATACCCTACCAATGTTAAATTTTAAGAATGTAGCATTCAATCCTTGTGTTATATAATGAAACCTTAAATGTTGTATTAGTGTTGGGTTTCATAATGTAATACTATTAGAATTACATAATTATTAAGGAAATGTTATACTTGACTACGTTGAGCATGCAATTTTTTGAAATTTATGATAAATTTTATAAATTGTTATTTCTTCAAATTTTTGTTACCTATGTAATTAATTATCATGAAAATAATAAGTGTGACAAATTATGAGGACTGAACTGAATTATTGATATCATATCTAGCAATCACCAAATTGCATATTTAGCATAGAGAGATGAAGAACCGAAAATAGATGATGACTCTATTGATACATAAGGGCTCTTCATAAAAAGTGAACATACTCTAATAGAATGTACTTGATGGTTGTGATATATACTAAGGATAAGACCATCACGAAAGATATTGCTGACTCTTCAAATGCCAAATCATTTATGGACTCTGTAACTGATAGATTCATAAAGTTTGATAAGGTTAAAATGGATATTACCTCTTGTTTCTAGATAAAGTTATTTATGATGGTGTTAGTGAAATTAGTGAACATATCATGGAACTGGTATACTACTACAACTACTTGAAAGGCATAAAAGTGGACTTGGAAGATAGTCATTTGAATTAACATATTCTAGAGTCTCTTCTTGTTAAAATTGATATTCTTGAGACATCATATTAACTTAAGAAGGTGAGTAGACTTTCAGTAAAATGACTTCTATAGTTAGCCAAGTGGAAGATAACGTGAAGAATTAAAAGATCTCTATGCTCACTTTGTTTCACACGGATCGAGTGTTATAGGTGGATATTAATATTTCACCTTCATTAATGATTATTCAAGTTTCGATTATGTGCAAATTCCTACTAAAAAGTTGGAATTCTTAAAGTATTTTGGGGTGTTCAAAATTAAGATTAAACTTAAAATAAGAAAGAAAATCAAATGCGTTAGTGCTAATAAAGGTGATGAGTGGTATGGAGATATGAAAAAATTGATGGAAATTTTGATTCTTTTAGATTATGGAATTAAGGCTAGTAATGCTATGCTTGAAAATGCCCAAATTGAACTAGATCACAGAAAGGTAGAATTACACACTCATGAACATGATCAAATGCATGATGACACATTCAATTTTACCAAATTTTTATGGGATGATGTTTTAAAGACTGCTTTATATATTTTGAATCACTTTCTTAGTAAGTTTATATTTAAAATCTCATGAGAATTGTTGTATGGGAAAATTCTAGTCCTTGGCGTTTCCATGTTTTAGGGTTGCAAGGCTAAAGTGAAGTCATATAATTCATTTACCAAGTAACTTGATGCAAAGAGGTAACAGCTATAGAGGTAACATATTTTGTTACCCAGACTAGCAGGGTCATTAAAACACCTTATTAGGTTTATTTTGAGGATTAGTCAGACAGTGGAAGTGAAAAACCATGTAATATATCTCTTAGAGAGGTACAAGTTATTATTTCATTATAACTACCACTAGTTAAAGCAAACCGTATTGATCTAGTGCAACATATAATAAAACTGATGGTGGAAGTTAGGGAGTTTAATGCTTTCCTTATAGTAGAAAAGAATCAAGTCATGGAAATAAAGTGCTATTGAGGAAATTTCATAGGGCTTGTAGATTAAGAACTACTAATGACTATATGGTATGTGCAGAAACACAAATTTGATGTCAATGATGGAATTAATTTCAATAGTTTTTCAAGAACTCATTTCAAGTATTAATTCTTTAGAATAGATGAAGATTGTGATGGATTTCTTTAATAACCTATAACGATGTGTGAGATCATATAGAGTTACCTATTAGTTGCAAGCCTATTAGATGCAAAAAAGTCTTTAAGACTAATGGATACACAGAAAGTGATTGAGAGGCATAAGGTCATATTGATAGCAAAGGATCACATTTAAAAAGAAAGCTTTGATTATAAAATATTTTCTTATTTGTTTGAATTGAAAACTCATTTCGAGTTGTTATGATACTGGTAGCTCATTTTGACTTAGACCTTCACCAAATGCATGACAGCTTTCTTGAATGGTAATTAACTAGAAACTATTTGTATGAACCAACTAGATAGTTTCTAAGAGAGGAGTATAGAACACTTAGTGTGTAAATTTAAAAGATTCATATATATGATTTGAATTAAGAGTCTAAACAATGGTATCTCAAGATTATTAAGATTATTGCTTCTTTTGGGTTTAAAAAGAATTATGCAAATTTATGTATATATTTTTGAGTTAGGCATGGGCATATTTGTGATTCTAATCTTATGTCAGTATTATTCTCCTTGAGAACAATGTTATGAGCCCTATTGTTGAGACAAAACATATATTGTCTATATATTTTTTTAAATATGAGACATCTTAATAATGCCTCTTTCATGCGAGGCATATGAATCCATTATGATAGATCCCAAAGTCTTCTTGGCTTGTTTTAAAAATTATATATTAAAAAGGTACTCAAAAGGTTTAATGTGTTTTATGTGCTCTCCAAGTACTGTACCCTTCTATAGGGGTAAGATTCTTTCTAAAGCCCAATGTCCTTAAAATAATGTAAAGATTAAGGTAGGCACCATATGCTTCTGTTGTTGGTAGCTTGTTATGATATCATTATTGGTTTAGTATACTTAGAAGATACTTGAGTAATCTTGATAAAAAAAATATTGGACCGCTACAAAGAAAGTTATAGAACACTTATAAGGTACAAAAAAATCTTTATGCTAACTAATTATAGATCTGGTGATCTGATTGTTACAAACTACTTTGACTCTGATTTTGTGAATTATCTAGGTGACAAAAAATTGATATTTGGATACATCTTTAAAATGATAGAAAAAGCTATATTATGGAAACTATCAAGTAATCAATTACAACAATCTCTACTATGGAGGCAAAACATGTCACACGTTGTCAATCCACTTATGATGTTATTTAGATTTAACATTATAGAGAGCATATCTAGGACCTTAACCATATATTATGATAATGCTGCCATAGTGAACTACTCTTGAAATAATAATAAAAGTAATGTCCATACAAGTATTTTGATATTAAGTATCAATTTATTAGAGAGAGAATATATGTAAGTATTATACATGTTGCCATATATCGTATGCTTTTGGATCCACTAACCAAAGGCTTAGGTGTAAAAATTGTTCACGAACAAGAGGCCAAAATGAGTTTATCTAAGTCTTTCAGTATTCAAAGTTAGTAGGAGTTTCATGTTTTTCATTGAAACGATGAACTAATGTTATTGTTATCTCAAAATTAGTGAAATATTAATAATATTGCCACATGTTTCATATATATATGCATATATGACATTATTGATTGTGCACATTTGTCCTGTGGCATATAGATGAAGACATTTAGACTCTATCTCATTATTGCGTTGAGATTTATTCTCGTTTTGGTATCATGGGCGGATGCATGGATCATTTTGTAAATATGTACATATGATCACATTTTGATATATATGTCTGATTTCTCTCATATTTCACATTATGTTTGGGTCATTAGAACATAAGTATTCAAGACATACATGACATTAACATATCTATCAAATATGATGATTTGCGTTATTGAATACTTATGATTGACCTATTGTTGTAATGGTATCATGATTGTTATTGTTGGCATTCATTATTGTGGCTACATATTGTATTCTAGTTGTGTTTGTTAAACTATGTTGTCCAAGTAAGAGATTAATTTAATTAATTATATGTTATTAGATTAAATGAATATGATGATAACTAATTATATTGGGTCAATTAATCATGACCAAACTATTGGGCCTATAATGATACCTAGACCATTAATGGAGTTTAGCGGTGTAAACCTTGTATCTAAGTCTATAATGACGGGTTAGTAGGCTTAGTAGGATTTTAATAAGGTAGGTCCCTACTCGTATTCTAGTAAGAACTATAATTATTCCATTGAGACTTCGATTTAGTTTCTTTCTTTTTCTCTGCTAGGGTTTGTAGGGAGTGAATCTGTTAAAGGAGTCTTTTAATATAATTGATTCTCGTGTAACACCAGGTACAATTTTATTATTGTTATTCAATTAAACTTTATTTGTATAGATGTGATACTTTGTAACATGATGCAACAAATCAAGTTAATTGGCTATCTATTTTTTCTAATTTCTTACAATTAAAACAAACAATAGAAACTAAAAGTTTGATTTAACCAAAATAACAAATACTTAATTTTGGATAATTAAACTTTAAAAGTGTCACACACCGATCTAAGGAACGTGACCGACATAGAAGGTCACTATCAAGAAATCCTTTTTTATTAGGAAGCCTCTTACAAGCCTTGTAATGCAAATAATATATCAATGACTCACTATTTTATCAATCCACAATGAAAAATTTACATATTAAATACTAATGAAAATCCAGCGGAGTTTTCTCTATTTTTCGGATACTTGGCCTCAAGGCCTATACAACAGCACAAGGGCTACATGCCCACTATAACCTGTACATTATTATAACAAACACAATGGCCCAGATTACACTACCTACATCCTACTGGGCATCCAACAATCATACTTATGCATATGCAGTCCTACCAACTGCCAAATTTTACATCATACTTATACCTTAAATCTCTACTAGGTGTGATCTACTCGGTCAGTGAGCAGATCTTGTGTCAGGATGGTGTAGGGGAATAACAGGAATATCCTCTAGCTTTGAAAAATATGGAAAGAGAGAAGTGAGTTTCATAGAAACTCAGTAAGTAAACAATCCCATGATCAATAAAAAATCCCATGTAAAAAAAAAACCATGTTCGAAAGTATATACGTATATATAGCCATGAAAGTATGCTTACCTACTTAACATCATAATCTCACACCAAGTGTGGAAGCTTCATCCATAAAGAAAGTTAAACAATTGAAATATGATATTTAACAAAATGAAATATATAACAGTATATAATACTACGGAAAATATCCATCACAACATAATCATAAGAAATTATCCAAATAAACGTTCTAAAATATAACAATGCTTGTATCAAAACAATTAACTGGAATTCCAATGGAAAATTTATAGAGGTAACTGTAACATCACAACATCACAAACATCCCCATAACTCACATATAATATGCATGCTGAATATTCACACATTCAACAGCTCCACCATTATTACGCCAGGTTAATATGCATGCCGAATATTTATATACTCGACAGCTCCACCCTTATTACGCCATTACCTATTCCAATCATAAGTGCGCTTAAGGGTTACCAATAAATTTTCTAATGGGGTCAGTATCTCAAATCAATAGTCTAAATATATCATGTAGCATGAAATTCATAATTCAGTTAAGCAACATTTATCAAGACATGCATAAACTTGCTGATGCATTTTTATATATACTTATCACATAGAAAATAGGATTGCCAATTCCAATGA
>JANHAO010029781.1:0-10300 GCA_026873985.1 Saraca asoca | reverse complement strand
GGGGGGGGAAGGGGTTGTATAAACGTTTTGGTTCCCGCCGGTTTTTTTTTTTTTGTGTTTGGGGGTGGTTGCCATTTTAAAATTTTTTTTTTTACCCCCCCCCCCCCCCCCAAAAAAAAAAAAGGAAAGATTTTCATAAAGGTTCTTAACAATTTGTATTTTACCCCCCACCCAAAAAAAAAAAACACAATTTTTCTCTAGCTTTGCCCCTAGCTGACCCCATCTAATGAGATAAGGCTTGGTTGTTGATGTGTATATGCCTACAGTCGTCTTCATATTCTCACTGTCAATTTGTTTCAAAACTTTTTTCTTGTGCAGGCCATTGTTGGGGATAAGACCTTAGCCTTTTTGCTAATGGATCAAGAAATGTATTCTGGCATGTCTTGCTTGACAGATGCTTCTCCTGTTGTGGAGCGGGGGATTGCTCTTCACAAGGTTATTTAGCATTGTAAATGACTTGTAAAATGCCATTCTTTTTCCCTTCTAAAATGCCTTCCAATTTATTTATAACCATAATACCTGAAATAACATGATTTATATAGTGAACCCCAAAGACTGCTAACTCAACTTAAATTTATTGTTGCTTTATCATTTCGTCATTGTACCTTTATCTTTTGCAGATGATACACTTGATAACTATGGCATTAGGTGGGGAGGGTTACCTTAATTTCATGGGCAATGAGGTATGCATACTGTTCCATCATCCATGCTTTCTGCTAGCAAAACTGCTGTTGTTGGTCATGGTGCGGAATCATCCTGATCTTTATTTTCTCTAGTGAATGAAATCAAATTTTTGTTAGTCTTCAGATTTGAAATATTTCTCAAGAAATGAAAAAGGAAATGGATTTCCCAGAGGTTCCATTGTTTTGTCACATGCCTTGAAATGAAATGATTGGGACTTTTTCTGTTGGTAGTTGCTGAAAACAAATTTTGTGAGGGTTATGTGAAGAATGTTGCATATCTTTAAGCCAAAGATTTTCATGCATGTCACTCTTTTTGCTACTAGAGTATAAATGTATTGCATTGGGTAAATTATATTCATGATTCGTAATGTAGTTTGGCCATCCGGATTGGATTGATTTCCCAAGAGAAGGCAATGGATGGAGTTATGAGAAGTGCAGGCGTCAGTGGGATCTGGTGGATACAGATCACTTGAGGTATAAGGTAATTCCTATACTAATTCTTTTTTTTTTTTCAATTAATTAATGCCATATTTATTCACTGAATTGAAATTGTTGATTAGTAGCTATAATCTAATCTATTCTACTCCATTTTCAGAATTCTAGATAGAGACAACCCAACCAACTTTGAAAATTTCTATACAATTATCATTTATATAGGGCCTTAGTTGGTGATGTATGGCTGTATGACCCTAATCACGTTTTTACCAGTCTAATGATCAAGATTTGTTTGACATTGGAAATTGTCTAGTAACTATAATACACATATCCTATTCTCAATTTATAAAAACCGGATATCTAATTGTATTTGCCCTAAAGGAAAACTTAAAAAGACAAAATACTACACAACACAAATATAGTTTATAAAATTATCTTTTTCCCTTGTTCTGCTAATTATAAAGGTAATATATAATTAACTTATAACCAAAATACATACTCATGTTCTCATTAATGTTCAACATTTATACCTTAAGATCCATCATCAGGATTGGTTGTATTTGTGTTTGACCTCGTATTGAGATGTCATGATTGGCCTTGTAATGAGCTTGTTTTCTGATCTCCTTGTAGTCAAATTTGATATGAAAGAGGTTTTGTGACTCATATTGTGTGTAATGCCGGAGGCTTGTATGCTCTCTGATTTTGTGGAACTCTACTTATTTTCTTTTACTCTTGCTGCATATCTTATGTTTTTCCTTTTTGAAATTCTGCAGTTCATGAATGCATTTGACAGAGCTATGAACTTGCTTGATGAAAAATTCTCATTCCTTGCATCAACAAAACAGATCGTGAGCAGCACAGATGAAGAAAACAAGGTGCGATGCCTTCACCCCCAAATTATCTATATGCCATTTTCTTTAATTGAATTACCCTGCCGGTTTATGAGGAATCATTTCTGCTAGTCAATTTAGAGATTGTATGATACTAGTTTAACTTGAGACTGCTTTCAAGACAAAATTCATAGGGTTTTGAGTATAATAAAAATTGTTTCTTAAACATGACTCATTTGGAACTTTCTTTTTTTTTTTTTGTCATCTTACAGGTTATTGTCTTTGAGCGGGGGGATCTGGTATTTGTTTTCAATTTTCATCCTGAGAATACCTATGAAGGGTATGCCATATTTTTATCATGCACTGGAAATTTATTTGTTTCAGGGTATTTATTTGGTTTTATGCATAGTGAATTTATTAACTGAAAGTGTGTTTTCTGGCACAATGCTCTCCACTCTGTTTCTTTAAATAGTGCTATGATACCAAAATTAATGTTGAACATACAGGTATAAAGTTGGGTGTGACTTGCCTGGAAAATATAGGGTTGCGCTTGATAGTGATGCTTGGGAATTTGGAGGACCTGGAAGAGTAAGGAACCCTAATTTCTCCAATAACAAGCATAATATATTGATCTTTTTATTTTGGTGAATTAATAGCATGCATTTATTAATTGATGAGACCTGAAATTGGCTCTTTTGAACTGGGGTAAGATGGGGATGGGGGCTGAAACCATCTACCCGTCTTATTTTTATTAAAACGGCAGGGAGGAAAAGGTGAAAATAGCAGTCAAGATCATTGCTTTTTTTAGTTTTTGTGATGACAATGTTGACCTTTTATCTGATAGGTGGGACACGATGTAGACCACTTCACATCCCCAGAAGGAATACCGGGAGTTCCAGAAACAAATTTTAATAATCGTCCCAATTCCTTCAAAGTCCTCTCTCCACCTCGTACTTGTGTGGTATGTTTGCCTGCAGCCTTTAGATGATTTTAGTTCATTCTTTCTTTTGGCTAGGAAGAGTTTCAAATGATAGAATAAGCATCAAAGGGAAGAGTTTGTTATATATGCCTATACTTTATGATAACCATGTGTTCCAACATGAGTTAACTTTTCTTGTTGAAATTATTGAGGTATGACTGATGTTACAACAAATTGAACTGGATTATATGCCTTGCGGATGTGAATAGCTAACTCATTTCTAAAATTCTAAAGGTATATTATAGAGTGGAAGAGAGCCAAGAAGAAAACAGTAATAGCAATTTGGTTTCTGTACAAGAGAGATTAACTGCCATGGATGCTGTAAATAATCCAGAAGAATCAGCCTCTTTAGAAAGTGAAGTTGCTCAAGGCAAAATACACTGAGACTACTCTTTCCGTTACTAGCTGCGTTTGCGTGTTACTAGAATGCAAGGCAAGAAGGATCTCAGATCTTTGGAACTGAACTTCAATGTAAATTTTAGAGAAAAACATCTGCCATTCAACACCCTATGTACATAGGAGAAGCAAAATACAACTTTTCATGTAGATATATGCATAATAAGGGCTTGCACTAAAGATACTGGAAACCTAGTAGCTGTTTGGCATGTACATTACAGTGCGCATATGATTGTTGTTGGTTTCTTTTTATCGTCCCTTTTTTACTCCTTGTAACTCAAATAAAAAATGGAGCTGTGTTATGTCTTGTGCTTGTTATTGATAGTTTGTCACTTTGTCTACTGAACAGAATCAAGATCAAATAATTTTCCCGTGAATAAAAACATTAAAAAGCAGTGGCTTAAAATCTATAATCTTCCTATACTTAAAACAACTGCTAATTTTTTTTTTTTTTTTTCATTGATGGGTAAAAGAAACAGACAATCATCAAACCTTTAAATCAGAGAGAGAAGAAAGATTCAAACAACAGTTTGAATCCCATCCTCTACCAAACAAAAAAAAAAAAATGAAAATGAAAAAACTTTCCTAATTTCAGATTTTGCGAACTCTTAGAGCAGTTTTCTTTCCTCCACGGAGAATAGATTTCTCGACATTTGCAGGGAGAGGAGGCTTCTTATTCTCCTTTGTCATGCTTCTCAGCATGTATCTTGGAGTCTCGTTCCGCTCTACAGAATAAGCCGCAGAAACCGATTTCCTCAGACTCTCAAGCTTTCTAGAACTGTTTTTCTTGGCAGATTCAACCATAACACCGAGATTACGCAGAGACTTGCCTTCATCTGCAGCAAGCCCCTTCTTTCTCCTTAGCCTCTCGTTCCTTCTAGCAGAGTAAGCCTCGTAAAACCTTCCCCTCTCAAACAGAGGACTAGAATTCCCACCGCAAGAATTAACAACAGCGCCATTATCAGTATCTGCTTTACCCAATTCATCCCAGACCATCTTCGTCAGAGCCTTTAATTCGCATGAAATTGTATGGTATTCAGGTCGCAGTTCTGGTTTTTCGATGTCCACAGAGCGAATCGGTTTGTGAGATTTCGTCAAAGAACCTGATTTTGAACAAAACTCACAAAATCAAAAACAATTTCCACAAATTGAATTAAAAACCAAAACTTTATCAGACTCCGAGAATGATGAGTTTATTCAAGCGAACCTGGTGGCGTTTGAACAGAGCTCGAGTTTGATGAACGGAGGACGCGACGAGGTGGCCGCAGCCGTGACGGCGATTTAGCAAGAGGAGGCTTGCGATCGGACTTCATCATGGAAGTTGAGTACATCTTCAGATCTGTATCGCCGAGAGAGTCCCCGGATTGGAATTTGAGAATGCCACTTTTACTGTTGTCTTTTTGGTTTTATGGGAAGAGGACAGGTCAGTTTGAATTTGGGATGATGCTGGCGGAGCTTCCCTAACGGTCATATTCTTGATCCGACGGTTGAAAAGGGCTGATTTGAAATGAGTGGATTACGTGTCATTATGAGATTAGATTCTCAATCCATAAAAGTAATTTATAGTAATTAATCGTAATCCTATTTTTAAAACATTCTTTTTTTAAATGCGTGTATTGGGTTGTAAGTTTGCATCTTTTCCCATTTTTTTCCTTAAATTTTGGGTTTGATTGGCAAAATCTTTTTTGCCTCGCTAATTTCATGTACAACTCAAAAAATTATCTTTTCACATTTTGAAAAATATTTTAATATTTAATTTACAATTAAGAAAAATTTATTGAAAATATTTTTAATGTAATATTCTTCTTAAACATTCTCACTAAACATGGATATTCTACATTTCCATAATATAATAATATTTTAACAATGTAAAAAGAATATCTTATTCATCATTTTATTAATGTCTCACTATTACATATATTGATCATCACTTACTTTCCTTTATTTATGATTGTCATCAATTAACTTTTTGATATATATTATCATTGATTAGTCAAATTTTTTATGCATTAAATATTATTCATTGGTCAACTTATAGACAAGTACACATTTTTTGATGAGGTCAATTTTAAAAATTTAATAATATTTTAAAAGAAATAACTAATGTAATATTTTCAAAATTGTAATCTTGAAAACTTTGATTAGGGTTCTTTTAAGGGGTAGAAAAAGGTCATAGAACTAAATCTTTACATGAATAATTTACAAATTTTGTACCCTCTGAAATTACTAGTAAAATTGTTTAGGAGAAAAATGATAAGAGAACAGTTGAAAGTTGTAACTTGCGAATGAAATTTAACACAATTGGATTCTGTCGTTTAATCAGGCTTTGGTGCTATCATGAAGTTTCTTCTCTCTTGCCAACGATAATCTTGCGTTTGCTTTCTCTTTCAGCAAACAGTGATTTGTCGTTCTAGGAAAAAAAAAGCCTCATTTCAAACAAACTAGCATTAGACAATTAAAATAATTAAAATAACATAATACCACATAAACAATTTAATGTAGAAAAACTTCAGATTCTAAGAAAAAAAATTACATATAAGAAGAAATTCACTATATCATTAGAATTATCAGATAATGGGCATTAAGATTTTCAATTATAACACACAACTTCCTAACTACTATCAGTCATCTCTCCCATGATTCTCACATAACATCCATAAGCACTCGCAATATTATCTCTCTTATACCTCAAACTCTTGTCCAATATAATTATTTTTAGCTCAAAATATTTGCTTGATAAGTAATCCAATTTCACTCTACCACAAAAATATAACTTGAATAGGAAAATAACTTCACAATAGGAAACTAATATTAATGGATAATAATTAGAATTTATGTTGAACTTAATAATTTCCATATTGACATAAATTCCACCATCTTTGTCAATTTTTATGCTTAATCTATTGCTAAATAAGATTATTTATGAGGTGCTAACCATGAAAGTCTATCATCATTGCAATTTCTTCAAAAAAAAAAAAATTGCAACAACCATTTTCTTATCAAGTGACTCCATCTCAATCAAGCGTCACAAATTTCAACGGAGTCTATCTATGATCCAATCATACTCTCACAACTAGATTTTGAAAACACATACACAATATATATTTTTCATAATTAATAATGATGCCTTTACAAATCTTCTTCTCCAAGTACATATACAGTATAGGTATTCTCCCTCTTCCCGACCACTAATGTCTTCCCATAAATCTTTATCTCCATCATCAATTGCATCTCTCTCACTCTTGTCCAAGACAAAACATCTACCTCAATAGCATTACTATTTTTATCCTCAACTCTCACATAGAATAAAAAATGCTACTTCTACAACATCATTTATTATCCTTGACTCACACACAATCGAATCAACTATGCAACATCACTATTTATCATGTTCAATTCTCATGTGACATTGAACTAGGCTCTTGTTATCTCATATCACATCTCTCGTGTGAGATTGAATCGTTCTGATACCACTTGTTGAGAAAAATATCGCCACTTGAAACAAACTACCATCAAGCAATTAAAAACAATTAGAAAGTAGTGCAATAAGACAAACAATTTAACATGGAAAAAACCTTAGACTTTAGGGGAAACAATTATATATGAGAAAAGATTCAATATATCATCAAGATTATAGGATAATGTGTGTGAAACTTCTCAACCACATACCACAACTTCCTAACCACTATTCCTACATCTCACCCAAGCCTCTATGAGGGTTCCCACATAACGCCCATAAGCACTCACAACATTATGAGAAAAATATCCCCACTTGAAACAAACTAGCATCAGGCACTTAAAACAATTAGAAAGTAGCACAATAAGACAAACAATTTAACATGGAAAAAACCTTAGACTCTAGGGGAAAAAATTATATACGAGAAAAGATCCAATATATCATTAAGATTATAGGATAATATATGTGAAAGTTCTCAACCATAAACCACAATGTCCTAACCACTATTCCTACATCTCTCCCAAACCTCTATAAGGGTTCCTACATAACCCTCATAAGCACTCACAACATTATCTCTCTTACGCCTCTTATACAACACAAACATTTTTAGCTCGAACATTTGCTTGACAAGTAATCTCAATCGCACTTTGACACACAAACCTAACTTCAATGATAAGATAACTTTGAATAAGAAACTAATATTAATTGATAACAATTGGAAGTTAAGTCAAATGCAATAGTTGCTTGAAGGGCAAGTCCTTAATTGAATGCTCCCTCATCATCAGATGTTAGAACTACTATAGAAACATACTTACACATCGATTATGTCACACATGCCATATCAGTTAGAAGATTGACATCTATCTGAGCGATATTACAGGTTAGAATAATCCACATCAAATTTTTAATCAACATGTAAAATAAAAAACAACATCAATTTTTAATCTATAGTCGATGTCTTTTTATTTAAAAATTTTTTTATATGCCTTTATTTAATAAATACCTAATGTAAAATAATTTTTTAAAAAGGTTATAACATTAGTTGAGCTACGGAACTGATGTGAAAAATCACTAAAGACATTGAGTATCGACATCTTTGCTCTTAAAAAAAAAAAACTACTGCCAGCTACATTTTTACAAAAACCTGTTGCAAATTACAATTTTATAGGAACTTGTTGCTCTTTATATTTTTACATAAACAACCGTTGAATCAAAATCTCCAATCATCTAGCACAATTCTAATTTCAACAACTTTAAATAATTTATTGAATCAACAAAAAAAAATCAAGACATTACAAAACTAATTAAAATCAAAGCACGTCAAATTAATAAAAAATCTATACATTATTCTATCGAATTGAGTTGGAGAAATTGCAACCTTGATCTCAAATTATTGTCAATTTCTTCTTAAGCTTAAAGGCATTGATTTCCTTCAATACAAAACTAACATATTAAAATCAAACAGTTGTCTTCATATACAATAAACACATAATCAAGTATAAACATCTAAACTAAAAATTAAATAGTTGCCTACACATAAAATAAACACATAATCAAATATAAGCATATAAAGTAAAAATTAAATAGTTGCCTACATATACAATTAAACATATAATTAAGATCTAAACTAAAAATTATATAGCTAGTTGCCTATATATAATAAACATATAATCAAGTATACACATCAAAACTATAATTTATATAGCTAGTTGCCTTCATATACAATAAACACATAATATATCACGTATAAGCATCTAAACTAAAAATTATATAGTTGCCTACATATACAATAAATACTTAATCAATTACCTTTAATTTTTTCCAATTTTTCCTTTGAGAGGATCTTTAACTCATATCCCTTCACTATGATCATCACGCATATAGAACTTTTCCAAGTTGTCTTTATCATTTACCAGAGGTAGTCCTAAGGAAAAAGGAGTGATCTCCTCAATATCATTACTTATGTCTTCTTTGTCCCTATCATTAATAATCTGTCTCTTCTTTTGAAGAACTATAGGCCATTTTTTATCAGCCAAGTTTGTTACATAAAAAACATGTTTTGTTTGGGATGTCATTATGAATAGTTCCCCCTTATAACCTTCTTTACTAAGATCCACCAACATGAACCCTAACTCATTGACTTGAATGTTGTTGTTATTCTCAATCCATTTACATTGAAACATAAGCACCCTAAATTGAGTAAATCAAGCTTTCATATGTCTTCAATGATCCCGTAACATGACATATTCGCTTATACAAGGTTTTGATCTTTGGAACTAGAAAAATGCATTGATTGAGTGACCAAAGTAATCTTATTATTTTGCATAATGCTCCTATCATCCTGTTCTTTTGTGTAGAAAGAATACTCATTGATGTCATATCCATGATAAAATAAGCCTTATATATGAGACCCATGGGCTAACCATCTTGTAATATCAGAAACATCATTTGGTATTTGTGCCAACCAAAAACGAACCCAATTTTGGACCAAGTGATGAAGGAGTGGTTATGTTCAACTTGTGCCTATTGTTCATTCTTTCCACAATTATGCTCTCTTGTAAAGGGTATATGCTCATCCAAGTAAAGCTCCACTTCTTCACTATTATGCAGGATGTAAAGGTGTGCTTGTACCCATATTTTATGACTGATGCTTGCCACTTGAGTCCTTAGTGTACCATTACTTGCAATTCTTCCCTCAAAATGAGACTTAGGAACTTCGATAGCTTTTGCATTTGATTGTAGAACTCAATAACCTCTTTAGCTATGTAGCCTTCAATGATACATCTTTCAGGCTAATGTCGATTCTTTGTATACCCTTTTAGGATTTTCATATATCACTCAAATGGGTACATCCACCTTAAATAAACTAATCCACAGAGTTTTATCTCTCTCACCTAATGAACAAGTAGATGCATTATGATGTCAAAAAAGGAAAATGGAAAATACATTTCAAGTTGACACAACATAATAATAACTTCTTTTTGTAAGTTATCCAATTTCTCAAGGTTAACGAACTTTGCTACATATTACATTTAAGGAAAAAAAATAAAGTCTAGTAATGGCGTGTCTCACATGTTTAGGCAATATTGATTAGATAGTTATAGTAATAGTTGTTACATTAAAGCATAACAATAATGACACTTCAAATTAACTAATTTCAAATCTTTCATTGAAATAATGCTTTTGATATTTGAATAATATCCCACGACACCTTAACACCATATAGACACTCATAGGAACTTGTTTTCTCCTTTCTAAATAGAGTATGACAAGCTAGAAACAAATATGTATGTTAACCCTTCTTTTCTAGTGCTAATTTCTTTCATATTGCTATTTCAACCAAATCTAGTCTGACTTTGACTCCATCCTTGGTCTTATCGGGTATATTTAAAAAGCATTCTAATGAGACTATCACAGATATTTTTCTCTATATGCATCTGATAAGTAGAAAATGTACCTATAAAAATACTTGATTTTACCTCTTAATTAGTCATTAACTTATGGTTTTTGTCTATCTTTT
>JANHAO010029780.1:0-10303 GCA_026873985.1 Saraca asoca | reverse complement strand
AAAACCTACCATCTTGAGAATTCCATGGATGGATTGAAATTTTTTGTTAAAAATAATTATGGTGTCCTTGACTTGATGGGAAAATGAGGTAGTTCCACAACATTCTTTGAGAGGTATTATATGTATAATACTTTGTTTTTTTATCCACAATCAAATTAGTCGATTTGTTATTTAAAATAGGTGCGTCTGGTAGAAAAGGAAAAGAAAATTGGGAAATTATATATTCATCTATATCTAAGTTAAGAAGAAGAATTATAAGCTGATTAAGTAATATAAAATATGTGAGCTTATGTTTAAATATTCTCTTGACTTCCTCTTCATTTTTTTTTTTTTGAGAGAATGGTTGTTTAAATATGCAAGTGCAATCATTAAAGGAGAAGCAAAATATGATGGAGGATTTACTACAATTGGCAATGTTACAAGTGTTCAAATCTTGGAGCTTCCTCAGAGGTTTCTCACTTTAGAACTTATATATATGTATAGTATAGGTTAGCTATCTCTCTTTCTCCCCCTTCCCCTTTGTTTTATTAAAACAAACTTTAATTTGATTTTTGTTACAATTTAATTTGATTCTTTTTCTTTGGAAATAAACTTTGTTAATTTTCTTCTGCTTTGAAAATCATATGCAGACTTCTTTTGAGAGATTACTGGAGCAATCCCAATCAGCCTCAAGAAGGTCATTTGTGGACAAGTCTTTCTTATTTTTCCAGGCTACTGGTGGGAAAAATAAGAAGGGTAAGGCATTTGGTTTTGGATTAGAGGTGGCCTACTATACATCCTCGGGTCTTGGGTCCTTGTCTAGGTCACAGACATCTCCCATCCAACATGATTCTTCGATCAACCCTCAATTGTAGGATCATATCAGATAGCTAGAGACCCAGGTGTTAGAGTTTCAGCAGGCCGTCTTTCTTGTCATGAGTGAGTTGATTGCACTTAAGCAGCAATTCAGTTCCACCACTGGCTAGCTTGCTTTCATACCCCTGCATTCCTCTTAGACTCGCTCGGTTCCAGCCCCTACCATTGATGAGGATGAGGAGCAGTTAGCAGATGACACTCACGACGCCTTAGAGGATGAGTGATTTAGATCTTTTACATTATTACATTTAGAATTTTCTCTCACATTAGATATTACTTGTTATTACTGTTGACATTGTTGCATTTAGATTTTTTATATTATTTATTATATGGATTTTCTCTCATTGGGTATTACTTGTTGTTTACTGTGATATTTTTTATTTCTTGTGTTGTTTTATTGAATTGAGTAATATATAAAATAAAAAAGTGATTGAGAATTTTTTTTTTCCAACGGACATTGACCCGATGGAATATTTTTTAAAATATTAAAAAATTAAAAAAAATAATTTCATATTCCAACAGATATTCCAATGGATGGAATCCGTGCGAATATGATTCCAATGGACTTACCTATTGGAATATCCCTTGGAGTGGATAAAAATAAATAAAACAAAAAAAAAACTAAATTACTACTCTAACAGATTTTCCAATGGACTATCCATTTCAATGAGCGGTATTTCAACGAACCAATATCCATTGAATGGCCAATTCCAACGGAATTTGGTGAAATTCCAACGGATTTTGTCTGTTGGAATTTCTTGATCTGTCAATGCAATTTGCTACTTTTATATTAGTTACAACATCTAACAATGTGACCATCAACAGTCTTCGAATCAAGTTACTTAATAAATGGATTGTATGATTTCACTTTAATCTTGCAACCCCAAATATAGAAATACCTAAGACTAGGCTTTTCTTATACAACAAATTCATATGAGGTTTTAGATACAAACTTACTAGGGATTTGATTTAAAATATATATCATGGTATTTAAAACATCTCCCCATATAAGGTTTAGTAAAATCAAATGCACCAACATGCATCTAATCATCTCTTTTTGCATGTAATTCCACCGTCCTGTAATCCAATCATATTCGGGGCATGTCAAGTGTAAGATTATTAGCCTTAAAATTCACAATATTGGACATATTGCATAAAAGAATTAGAATTTCCATCAATTTATCTCATCTCCGTAGCACTCAGCTTAATTAGTCCACCTATATTATTGTGAATTAACTTCAGTACGTCTAACATTTTGGCATTTTTCCCTTTTTCTAACTCTAGTAGGGAGTATTTCCCTTGATGCAATCATACACACATCAAGAACATATAAGTCTATGTATTGAATAATCTTTTCTTTTATCAATAACTCTCCCCATTTGTGGAGATATTAACTAGACATCTATACCACATCATTGAGGATTTCACGTAATTATAACCTTTTTGTTTCATAATAGCAACTGTTTTCATAGGTCTAGGACAATGATTGAAATCTATTTCTTCTTATGGAAGGTGTACAAATATTGTTACTTAGTTCTAAAATATAACTAGAGATAAACTCAAGAAGGCAACTACTCCTATATACTCATCTTGCACTTTTCCATAATTTCCAATCGACTATCGAATTCTATCACTTGATTTTCTCTTATTTCTTAATGCTTATAATGGATTTGTAATGCAAATTATTACACTTCCATCTAATGACTAAGTGTTCAATTGAACGTCTCACTAGAGCCAATGAAACATCTTGATTTATTGTGATATACACTTAAATCAGCATTCTTGCTTTCCAAAGTTAGTTCCCATTTTGGCATTACTAACTTTTATGCTCAGCACTCAATTCATGTGAAACAAAGTGAGCATAAAGACCTTTTAATCATTCACATCATCTTTTGCTTAATTAACTATAAAGGTTATTTTACTGAAAATCTACTCACCCTATTGGGTGTGATATGATATCTTAATAATATCAATTTAAACCAGAAAAGATTCTAAAATACTTTAAATTAAATAACTATTTTCTAAGTATACTTTCATACCCTTTAAGTGATTATAACAATATACCAGTTCTACGTTATGCTCACTAATTCCACTAACACTATCTTAAACAACTTTATCTAACAACGAGTGGTAATATTCTTTTTGGGCTTATCAAACTTTATAAACCTATCAACTATAAAGTCTATAAATGTTTTGGTATTTGGAGAGCCAGTAATACTTTTTAGATGATCTTATCCTTAGTATATATCACAGCCATCAAGTACACTTTATTAAAGTGTGTCCACTTTCTACAAAGAGCTATTGCATAATAATAAAGTCATCATCTACCATGGGCTTTTCGTTTCTTATTGCCAAATCCTAACTAGTAACTGCTAGATCAACAACTCAACATAGTTCTCATAATTGGTCTCATTTACCATTTTTATGATGATCAATTATATAGATAACAAAAGATTGAGTAAATAAAAATTTATAAAATTCATATTAAATTTTCAAAATTGCATGTTTAACTTAGCCATGTTATAATATTTCCTTAATAACTATGTAATTTCAAATAGTGTTACATTTTGAAACCCAACACTGATAGAGCATTTAAACCTTTATAATATACATAAGAATTGAATGATATATTTCTAAAATCTAACACCAATTGAGTATTTAAAATTTTAAAAACATAATAAACAATTCTAACACTCACATTATCACCAATAAATTATGCTAATAATATTACATTGATAGAACATATATATAATTAATATAGTACTCTCATAGATATAATTCTAAAATTTAATTTCAACAAAATTTTATGCCATTGGTCCTACAATATATGATTACATAATTGCATAAAATTTCATGGCATAATATAAGCAAAATTGATTCTTATATAATTTTACTAATTGCACACAACAAATCAAAAAATATTTAAATGGGCGAGCAACATCAAACTAGTCTACAAAAAATCACATACAGTAGTATAATATGTAAGAATCGTATAATAAATTTTTCGTGTCCAAATAATATGAGTAATATAATTTCTACATAATAATAATTTTACGCATGCTAATATAAAATATCTAAATAATATAAATTCCTTTTATACAATTAATTAACAGCACCAAAGCTTTAATCTAAAAAATCATGCAAATTATTTAACCTCTCTGGCACTAAAAAAAATTATAAGCTAGACTAATTATGGCTTGTAGATGTCAAAACACACACAGACACAGAGATATATATATATATATATATATATATATAAAGTAGAAACCGTGAAAATTGTTCACTGATGAGCCTGATCCATTTTGAAAACTCACGCTGTGGGCATTTCTTTCAAGAATTTAAACTAACAATACGGGATTGAAGGTAATTATGACAATAAGAAATTTCTTACAAATTGTTCATCAATGGGCCTGATCCATTTTGTTCTTAATCTTCATCTATCTTGTTGGGCTATGGCCCAGTCCAAAAGGGGCCGAGATTATGGATATGGCATGCGATTTAGAGTAGCTATATACTCTCCCCCACACAGCGCGAGAGCCACAAACCAAGGGCTTTTTCCAAGCGGGCGCTCTTTGCCTATATATACACATCGAGACTACAGCCCTTCATTCCTCACTCTGCAATTAATCTCATCTTTCCTTAAGTTCTTTCATCAATACTCAATGGAAAGCTTGCCTACTCATTCTTGTTGAAGAAAGGCCTTACATATTTCCCTCCCTCTTTCCTACTGATTATTTTGAAAATGATAAAAGGGAAGCTGAGAAGATTCAAACAAAGTTTTCTTTTTATTATTTTCTTGTTATAGATGTTGAGAGTCTTATTTCTTGATTATATTTAAAGAGAGAGATAGAAACATAATTTTTTATGTAATAGAACTATGAAATAATAGAGTAATGAAAAAAATTTTGTGCTTATGATCTCTTTCTAAAAATGACATTGAAATGATCAAAGGTGAGAAGAGGATTGAAATCCAATTTTACATAAATTTGCAAAATTTTGCATTTTATACAAACCATAAGCACCTAGATTGTAACGTCATATATTCAAATAATTTGTAACTTATATTTTGATTCGTTTGAAAGTGTAAACATGCTTTCTTTGTATGTATTGAGATCTCATGTATCTTCTTTTTTACATTAATTACTTATATTACATTAAGATATTTGTATTTTTTATTCAAATTATTTATTTTAAGATTTGAAATAAAAAAAAAACATTGAATCTTCTAAGTATTGAACTCTTTAGAATTACCCTGCAAACCATATTTTAAATACATAAGCTAAAAAAGATTCGAAAAACAAGTACAACATATGACCGAAAAACATAAAGTCATGAGTAATATAATTTCTACAAAATTTAATTTTAGTAAAATTTTATATAACTGATCCTATGATAAGTGAATGCATAATTACATAAAATTTTATGACATAATGTAAACAAAATTGATTCTTACATAATTTTATAATTTACACACAATAATTCAGGATATATTTAAATGGGTAAATAATATCAAATCAATCCATAAAAAATTACATTTAATAGTATAATATGTAAGAATCATATAATAAAATTTTTATGTCTAAATAATATGAGTAATATAATTCTACATAATCATAATTTTATGCATATTAACATACAAAATCCAAAAAAATATAAATTTCGTTTGTACAATTAATTAACAGAAACTCATGCAAACTATTTAATCTCTCTGCCACCAAAAAAATTATAAGCTAGACTAATTATAGCTCGCAGAGATCAAGACGCACACAGATACATGGTACATCCCCGCAGCTTCAAAGAAATTTCCATTGTTTATTCTCTTCAAACACAAGTTGTAAGAACAAGTTTTAACCACCACACGAAATTCTAGTTGGGGTCGTTAAAGGAAAACTGAGGCAACCTGAGAAGTTTTCTATGTTCCTTTCACATTCTTTCTAAAAAGAAAAGATATGTCAACGTCGGCGATGACACAGAAATTGCATAAATCATTTCCTCCTTTCTTCTTGGGACCATATCTAGCTATAGCTTTACTTTCGAGCCAGGCTACCTCTTTCAGAAATTTCTTTCTTTCATTTTTTTAACAAATTTTGTAATATGATAGTTTTCTTTGGTCAATTTATATACCTTCGTTGATTGTCTAAAACACTAGAAAAAAGAAAGTCAAGGTAAGACCAACAAATGGGAGGAGGAGGAAGTTTCCAGGCAAGGGGAGATATATATATCTTGGCAACAAGGAAAAAGAAATGGGAGCGGATTTATATTGTTCTTTTCATATCAATTACTTGTCAATATTCTCTAAATATCCCATCATTGAATGCCTGCCTCTACGTAAATAATGATGTTTCTTCTTAGAATATTCCATCATTAAATATCTTTTCTCACTTAATCTATTTATATTTTTAAATGCTAAAATTCACTCACTTATGCTTTCCACCATTAGCACTTTGTCTATTTAATATTTTTTCCATTTAAAATTTAACAAAAAGAACATCTACAACACAGGTATTTCAGATTGTCCCCAATTTTTTAAAATTAAACTTAATTTCAAACTAATTTTCAGAAAAATTGTGCCCTGCCATTCCTTTTCTTTGTTGTATACATTGTTGTTTCTCTTCTACGTTATAGCTCTTATTTATAAGATTAAAATTTATAGAGGCAAGATGGTTAAGTGGGTGATTATTCATGGTTTTACAGCATATAAGATTATCATTTTCTTATAAGTAGTTTTTACTTGTTTAATGTGGTTAAGTGAGTGATGATTGAGAATTTTGTTATAATATTTTCAAGACATATTAAAACTTCTATAATAATTACAAAACAGATTAAAATTATCTTTAAATTTACAAATAATAACTCAACAATTGCATATGGGGAGGAAATACAAATAATAAATCAACAATTGCATTAGAAAAATAAAATGGTTTAATTTTTCTAAAAAGAAACATTGACATACAAAATGACTCTTATTTTTTTTCTGAAAATCAATTTGAGATTATGTTTAATTTTAGGAACATTAGGAGAAATATGAAGCATGAGCATTGCACATGTTCTTTTCATTAAATTTTATATGGAAAAAAAATTAGGTGGATGAAATGTTAATGGTGTAAACTACAAATGAGTTATATGAAAAAAAATGAAATCACAGGTGGAAAAAATATAATTTTTCCTTCAAATTTTACTTGTTATTAGTTGAGTGCCTATGTTAAGTATGAGACAAGAAAAAAGAAGTTAAAAAAATAGTATTTGAAAGGAAAAAACATTGATCAATTAAAAAATGACTGCTTATTTTGTTATTGAAACTCCAATATAGAAAGATTACAATTTTGTAATAAGTGGATTGTTATGAAATTCATCCTTCTTTAAGTGAACTAATGGTGCCTTGTACATATATGATGCAATAATCAGTAAACTATAAATAGACATTTATATTTAGGTATTGTCAATTTATGAAAAATTAAAATTAAATTAAAAAATAATAAAATGATATGATAATATGCATGACACATACAGTAAATTTTTCGTCAATGGGCCAGGTCCATTTTGTTATCAATCTTCATCTCTTGTTGGGCTATGGCCCAGTCCAAAAAGCTAAGATTATGGATATCCTATCCAATTCTCTGCCCCAAGCAGCGCGTGAAAGCCACAAGGCCCACAAACCAAGGACTTCTCCAAGCAGGCGCAAAGACTTTGGGCTCTTGCCCATATATACACATCAAGGCTTGCCTTTATTCTTCTGTCAACAATTAATCTCTTCTTTTGTCGAGGTCTTTCATCAGTTCTCGATGGAAAGATTGCCTGCTCATTCAACAAGTTTACTTGTTGAAGAAAGGTCATACATATTTCCCTCCTTCTTTTCTACTGCTAATCATAAAAGTTGGGACGTACGATTCCTGGTTTGAGGATCAACGGAATCATTTGAATGGTTAAATGGTGAATGAATCGTTGCTTGAACAGGAAGAATCGCGCCGTTTCTGCAACTCCTCCTCTGTTTTCTGCATAATCGCATCGATCGGGTTTTTGGTGCGACTCAATCTTAAAAAAAAATCCATTAAAATTTTGTTTTTATTTTTTTAACTTTAAAATCAAATTACCTCATATTTTTATCCTCATCGATCTTTTAAAATTCTTTTTTTTTTTTACTTTGAACCATTCACCATTGGATAACTTTGTTGTTTATTTTGAAAATGATAAAGAGAAATGGAGAAGATCGAAACAAAAGTTTCTCATTTTTGAAGAGTTATATGACGGTGAGAGTCCCTTTTCTTAATTATATTTGAAGAGAAAGATAAAAACAAAATTTTTTTATGTAATGAAACTCTGAAATAATGGAATCATAAAAAAAATTCTATATCTATTTTTTTCTAAAAATGCCGCCAAGACAATCAAAGGTGAAGAGAGGATTGAAATTGGATTTCATACAAGTTCCCAAAATTTTGCATTTTTAGCCCCCAATTTCTAGCTTTGCCGTGATTGGAAATTGCTGGAAGTAGCCACAAAGTCGCCGGCGACGCTGTGAAAACGCCGGTGATGGCAAGAGGTCGTTGGTGACTCCCTGCTGTAGCCGGCGACGCCTTGAAAATTTGGGCAGTGGCAGAAGGTCGTTGGTGATTCCCTGCTGTGGCCGGAAAGTCGCCGGTGACAGCTCGAAAGTCACACGTGATGGCTGGGAATTGCTGGAAATGGCCGGAAAGTCACTCGTGGTGCCCGAAAAGTTTCTGGTGACAGCTAGAAGTAGCTGACCTCCAAAGCACATTCCCTCTTTGAAGGCATTTGGACCAAAATACCGTGACAAGAATTTCTTTCATATACTACATTTTTAAATTATTTTTTCACGACACCTCAGTCCAACGTTACACGTTTTTTCTCTCTCTCTTTTTTTTTTTTTTTTTTTTTTTTTTTTTTTTTATAATTTTGTGTAGTATTTAAAAGAAATACATCTAATATTACATATGTAAATATAATAGGATGAAATATTAATCTTTTTTTTAATGTAAATATAACATAAAAAATATGTATCGTGATAAAAAAGTATAATTTTTTATATAATATTTCAATTGTTTTAATAATATTTTTTAAAAATTTATAATTAATTAAATATTATATAAAAATGTATTTCTGAAAAATTTTACTTCTTAAGGTAAATTAAATAATTATTAATATTTTTTGAAAAATTTAACTCTGTATAGAAATTTATTTCCTGTATTTCTAGGAAGTTTTACTTATTTAATATTAATCAAATAATTTTTAATACTTCTTAGGAAATTCAATTTTTTATAGGAATTTACTTCTTGTGTGAACTAAAAAATTCCTTATTATTAATTAAATAACTTTTATATTTTTTAAAATTTCATAAAAGAATTTACTTCTTCCAACTTCTCAAAAAAAATTACTTTTTATATGAACTAATTGAATTTTTAAAAGTTGATAGATTCATAGAAAATTCTACAAGAAATAGAAAATTCTTAATTATTTAGTTAGTTACCCACTCAAAAAAAATATAGGAAATTAGAAAGTTTTACTTTTAACAAAATACTGAAAGTTGTTTATCCTACCTCTAAATAAGTTTTATTTCATATATTTTTACTGAAAAAAATATAAAACTAATTTTATAAAATTTAAGTAATAATAAAAGTATCCCTTTAAAAATTTATCTAATTTTGATAAAAAAAATTATAACTTTTCTATAAGATATTTTGATTATTTTTATAATAATTCATAGAAGGTTTTTAATTGAATCAAATATTATATAATAATTTATTTATTTTTTAAAATTTTATTTTCAAACAACTCGGAGCTCTTTTTAAAATTTCATACAGAAAGTTATATCTTGAAAATTTTAATTTTTTTTAAAAAAATTAATTCTTATGTGAATCAAATATGTTAATCTTGTAATTAGTTATTCGATTATCCTCTTGCCCGTGCTTTCCATACACCATTACTCATTTTGGGCTTGCGTGAGGTTAGCGCATCTCAGTGCATGTGTGTGCGGTCGCGTGTAAGTCAAATGAAAGCGTGTTGTATAATATTTTATTTTCTTCTTAATTTCCTATATCCACCTAAAACTAAACAATATCACTAAAATTTTCTATGGATTTCAATATTGTAAACCTCAAAATAAATCAAAAGGTCTTAATTGACTTCGTCAAAACATTACAAAAGAGTCAAGATATTATTCTATCATTCCTCTCACGAGAAATTTTGTTTTGTACCTCGCCAAGCATAGGCTTTTTACCCTATGCGGGGTTAAAGCCAAAACTATTTCCCCCGATGATGTCCTTTGGAAGTATTTGCCAGTAGCAGGTAAGACGTCATTCCCAACAACGTCTTTGCCCCATTTTTATTTTATTTTTTTAAATGAATGGTGTGTTGGATTTGATTTACTCATAAATGTAATATGCACAAAGAGAATATCACATCTTAATCAAATCCTAAAAACATATTCTCAATA
>JANHAO010029779.1:0-10299 GCA_026873985.1 Saraca asoca | reverse complement strand
GAGCTGGACTAAAGGTTAGTAAGCTCTACCTTCACTCTAGATTTGATCTAGGATGTTTTGAGACCTCAAACTGGTGGATCTATAGAAGATTTGCTCAGCCAAAGGGGAGAAAAATTTTTGAAATTTGGAGCTCTTTGCTGCTCCCTTAGGCCAAGCAAACCTATCATTTTCTAGTTGGACTCGTATGTTAGGCTTTTGCCAGCTCATTTTGCATGATTCCAAAAATATCCACAACATTAGCCCCCAGCTCTCAGTTCATTCTACAGACTGGGAGCCATAGTTAGCTGGCAAAAGTTTATACTTATAGTCTTCAGTGTTGTCATTTTAAACTTCTATCTTATTGCTTTATTCGTGCCAGGCCATGCATTTAATGCACATATTTTATAGCCGTTGGCATGACAACTTCACTTTCTACTGGTCTGTTTAATCAAAGGCATTTGGATAGCTTCTGGATCTATTGATGAAACTAGACCGGTCTATATAAGGTGTGAAAGGCCTTCCTCCTTTTTTCATAGAATAACTAGATGGGTGCATTAGCTAAGCCCCCTATGCTTCTAATGATCTAGATGAAATGCTATGAGGCATGCATGGCTTGCTGTATAAGAAGTTCCCATGGATAATTTGTCTTTGAGGATTCTAAGAATTTTTATAACTTCCTCATGGTGAAGCTAATGAATTCAATTTTTTCACTTTTGTTATTTAGCCTCCTTGCACAGAGAGTTAATCATTCACCTTTCTCCAAGTACTTTGGGGCAATAAAGCGGAGGGAGGAGCTCTTAGCTTGGGAGGAGGACAAGAAAAAGCTTGAGCAGTAAGCTTGCTCGTTGATTCTCCAGCTCACCATGGTTTAGTTCTTTGAAGCCAGATTTCTTTTCAGGATATGATAGCTGTAGGCTTGTCTTGATCTATATTTTTGAATCTTCATATATACATTTACCTCGTTGAGACAAGTTTTTAATGAACTTTTCATATTTTCTTACTTTTCCAAGCACATCATGTTGGATGTTTTGAATATTGTAGAAGATAATATGTAAGCTGCTATAAATAGATTCCCATAAATCATAGTTAAATAAACAGTAATTAAATTGAATGACCAGTCAATTGCATTAATGCTTCTTAGTTAGCAATGAATTTGAGCACCAGAGTGCCTCAACTGGTAATGAATTTAAGCATCGAAGTGCCTTAGCTGGTATCAGTAGAGTGCCCAAGTAGGTTGTATGAGAGTTATGCCTAATAGTAGGTTGCATGAGAGCTACACCTTCAAGTGTTAGGTCACATGAAAGCTACACCTTCAAGTATTAGATTGCATAAAAGTTACGCCGTCAAGTAGTAGTTCATATAAGAGTTGTGCCTTTAAGTAACAAAAGTTGAATGGATGTGCCTTACCAAGTAATGAGTTTATTTTAGCACCTCTGTGCCTCAGCTAGTAATAAGATTTAGTGCCATAGCGCTTGAGTAATAGTTTGCATGCATATGGTGTCGAGAGAGTAAGTCGTATGCATGATGAGTAGATGGTTGTATGCATACGGTGCCTGAGAGTTGGTTACATGCATGCTGAGTAGGCGGTTACATGCATACGGTGCTTAAGAGTTAGTCGTATGCATGCTGAGTAGATGGTTACATGCATGCGGTACCTGAAAATTAGTAGCATGCATACTAAGTAAGAGGTCACATGCATATGGTGCCTAAGAGCTGGTTGTATGCATGTTAAGTAGATGGTTGCATGCATGCAGTGCCTAAGAGTTAGTCGTATACGTGCTAAGTATGAGGCCGCATGCATATGGTGCTTGAAAGTTAGTTATATGCATGCTGACTAGATGGTTGTATGCATATGGTGCCTGAGAATTGGTTGTATGCATGTTGAGTAGGAGGTCGCATGCGTACTATTTCTGAGAATTGGTTGTATGCATACAGGGATATTGTCTGCTTCAAAGTATTGATGGGTTCTTTCCTAGATGGCTCCTCACAATTTTATCCTTGGAGTATCAACAAGGTTTCCCCAAACAGCTCCTAAGGGCCCTCTTGTCAGAGGGATTGAACAAGTGTCTTGTATTCCAAGCTCTGGGAACTTCAGCTTCATTTTGTATAGTATTTTGTCGAAATCTCCTTCAACACACAGTCATGACAATTTAAGGAAAAACTTAGATGCTTTTACTAATTTCTGAATGACATTATAGAATCATATAGCATAGCTTGCTTTTGCTTAGGACCCTATCATGGTTTCTAAGGTCACTGTCTTGCTGGTCACACCACATAATCTTTTAAGCGACCTTTCTTAATCAGATCCTTAATCGCATCTTAGAATGCCTGGCAATCTGAAGTATTGTGCTTGACCTCATTTGATAGGTGTAAAACTTGTCCATGTCTTTGCACCAATGGGGGCTTCTAATGGGGTTAGGTGTCCCGAAGTTCTCTTTATCCTTTTCTATTGCAAATATTCTATCTTGAGTGTCAGATAAGATGTTGTAGTTATTATGGTGACCTTGATGCTCAGGTCATTTAGCCCTAGCTTTCTTTGTAGGCTGATTATAAGAATCGTCCGTCGCACTTTCATCATTGCACCTCTTTCCACTGTGATCAGAGCTAATTGCCTCTTTCTTATAATTAGACTTCTTTAGGCTAAAGGGTTCTTCCCACTTGATCTGTTTGGTAGCTTGTTCATAAAACTAGCCTGGGTCCCTTACTGAAGATTTGTATATGTTCTTATATAGCTTTCCATCCTTGTGGAGTCCCGCTGAGATCGTTATTAGGATACTCTCATCGGATGGATTCTCCACATTGTTGACCTTGTGCCTAAACCAAATAATGTAGTTTTTCAGTGATTCATTCATTTGTTGAAAGACCGTTGCGAGGTGGTAGGATGGTGCAAGCTACCTTTTTAATGCTTTGTACTGATTAATGAATCTTTTATGGCACTCTTCCCAACTATCAACGCAGCAAGCTAGGAGATTCTTGAACCATATTTGAGGTATATCTCCTAGTGTAGCTGGGAAGATACGACATTTATCTAGAGGATTAACCATCTGAAGGTCCATCTACATATTGAATGCATCTAAATAGTCGTATGGATCACTATTCCCATTGTATTGTGGGATTGTAAGGACTTTAAACTTGTAAGGGAGAGGCTATATTTCTATCTCTCTAGTGAAAGAAGTCCTTTTCTCAGAATGATCTTGGCTATTCTAAGCTCAAAGGCCCTCATCTAATTATTTTACCCTCGGGATTAGCTCTTCCATCACCAAGTTTTGTGTCTTGAATCTCTAGCTGGAAGTTAATTGGCTCTTTTTAGCTCTTTGATCATAAGAGTAGCAACTTGAGATATGTCATTGGTTGGACCTGTTCGAGCATTTCGCTTGACATAAGCTCTCACGTCATGAACCATTATGGTTTTCATGAGCTCGATGAACCTTTGATCTTGTCTGTGAATGGGAGAAATGACTCGAATCAGCGGTCGGGGTTCCCTTTTAAGATGTAGTGACCTTATCCTACTTTTATGTGCCTAGGGTTTGTGCTTGTATCAGCACTTTAACCACCTTAGTTGGTTCTTTCACTGTGTTTTCAAATGTTTCCAAACGTTGGTGCCACGTTTACATTTCATCAGTCCTGGAAACAATAACAGTAGGTTGGCGATCGTCCATGGGGGCAAATGTCACGACCCACCGAGGGGGGTCCATGACTGGCGTAGAAGGTCATCCGTAAGAAACTTCCTATAAGCCTATCTATGAAAATTTATCCATAGGTATATCTCTATTTCTACCAAAAATCTGGCAGAATCCCCCCTATAATCTGGACCCCCAGGCTCAAGGCCTTACTATAAAACAAGGGCCACACGCCCATCAGAACCTGTTTAATAAATAAACAAATATACAGTGGCCCAGGCTAGACACCAACAACCTACTAGGCAGCCACTACTCAACCACCAACATGATACAATAAATATTTCTATTTAACAGTCAGGTTACAATATCATTTATACAAAGTATCCACAAACAAATAATATGGGCTATATGCCAGCAAACTGTACACAGCAATACATTAAACATATGGTGGCCTAACTAAATATTTATCTTACTGAGTATTTGAAACACAAACTAATACAATATATGTTTACTATTATTATTCAATGTTTATACTTTTACTATTTTATTTCTTTGTAATTCAAAATGTATTTCTTTTTCTTTAAAGAATGTTAATTGGATCCAGATAATTCCCTTAGGTAACCAGAACCGATCAGATCGCCCCTATACCATCCACAACACCATTCAGATATCATTTTATTACACCTTCCCCTTTATTGCTCTAACAGACACCAGATGATCACAAGTGCACATGAGGGCTTCCTATGAATAACCAGTGGTTTCAGACCCAAAGGAATCCAACAAGGAACCAAAATAGATTTCCAGGTCCAACCGCATCAAACCTAATTAAATCACCCCTTATTTTCCTTATAGATCAGAACAGATATGCATAGGTGCACTTGCGGGTTACCAAGGAATTATCAATCGATCCTTGGTTAATTTGATCGTTTTAAATATATATCATATAAGAAATTAATACCAATATCTGGATTCCAAGGAAACTCTTATTGGTGACCATGGCATCTTCAGTATTTTCCTTTTGTGCTTTTCATTCATATTGAATATTCATATTCAACAGTTACATTTTTCATTACCACCCCTTACGCTATTACCACCTTTCCGGCTATTCACTGTATTACTCAGCCATACAGACTATTTTTAGATATTAGCAGGTTACCAATAGACTTCCATTGAATCCCGAATCTCACATTGTCTGAATTATGAATTTTTCATATTTTAATAATATAAGAATATATGTTTTAAATACATAATACATCAGAATAAATCATCATCAGTTTTTGAAGTTATTAAAGTTACTACTTTATTATTTACTAAAATTACCATTCAATACAAAACAACATTTGCAAGGGTGAAATTATCCACTCGCCTCCAAAATGTAAACTTATAGAAATTTAAGTATTACCAATTTCATAATATATTCGGTACACATCTAAATTACAATACCTACACAACTAAGATTACTTCGCAAACTAAAACTTATACAATAACCAACAATTCAGAATATTGCCAACTAAAATATAGCAAACTAGAATACAGCATGCCAAAATTTTACACGACAAATAGCAAACTATTATTTCTACAGCAAACAGCAAAAACTAACATTTATACAACAACCGGCATTTCAATAGCACACAGCAAACCAGACAGCAATCAGAATTTATACATATAGGCAAAATAAACTGTCAATTCACATTCGGACTATAAAATTTGAAGGAACATTAAGCAGAACATAACCTATACTTTACCACAACATATTTGAATCAAATTACCAAGAAAATTTTCCCTTTTCATCAACTATTAATTTTCAATTGTTTACATAAATTTTTTAACAACTTTCAATTGAAGTGCTACGGAATAAAATTAATGATTTAGGATTACTCACCAGGTCCTAAAGTGGCTACCCTCAACTGCTGCTGGCTGGAACGCCACCGACAGACCAGAACCAGTGGCGGGCCAAACCAGAAGGTAGAAGAGTCACCGAAGAAGGCTGGGCTACTATGCACTCTTCTAGCCGGAAACCATGTCGGGAAAGGGGAAGAAACCATCCTCTGACTAAGAAAGGGTCAGCCGGTGACTGAATCCACCATGGTTGAATGGCTTACCTTACTGGTGACAGCAGAATTCCTCGATGACAATAGCCAAAAAAAGAAGAAGGATGGCGGGACTCTGCTTGGCCTTCTGATAGTGCCAGAGCTGGGAAAAAGGCTAGAAGAACGTTGGCTCATGGTGGCTTTCAGACAAAACCTTCTGGAAGGGTCGGAATGGCTGAGAAGAAGAGAACCATCGGGGAAGAAGAAGACCCCGAAGAGGGGGTTGGCTCCACCGGTTAAGGGCTGGCCCCTTTTTATAAATAAAAATAATATTTATAGTTTTCACTTTAACCCCTAAACTTTACACCGCCTTACACTAAGGCCCAAGACTTTTATGCCACCTTAACTAAGGCCCAGCTTCTACAAATCTTTTCAATTTAGTCCCTATCAATTTTTCAATTTTGTCCTTTTTACTTTTAATTTTATTTTTATAAATTTTTCAGGTGTTACAACAAGCAGATGGCAATACCTGAAGTAGGGATGGTGGAAGTGTTCACCACAGGAAGGGCTAGTTCTTTTTGTTGTTCTGCATGACCTTCCAGTTAGTTAGCTAGAGTGTTTGAACTTCTGGTGATTTTCTCTCTAGCCATCACAGTTATATGGAAGATTAACCAGAATACAATATAGGCCCTTCCTCTAGCGCCAAAATGTTAACGGTAGAATTTAGTAAGCCTAAATTCTATCAACCAGAAAAGTTAAGTACAACCCCAAACTGCGATTTCGATTGCTGTGGGGAAAGAAGGATGACGAGAATGAAGGAAGAAGAGGGAGAGGGAAGGCACCAGGAGTTTTAACATGATTCGGCTAAAGTCGATTGTCGACCCCTATGTCTACAATAGTATTATTTTTCATAATATCCTTACAGAGTATAGAATATATAGTATACAATTTCTTTTTATATTTTGCAGAGTATGCTCTCTATCTAGAATTAGCTTTCTTTGTCTAAGTTTCTCTTTAGGTCTAAAAAATTGGTCTCTCTCTGTACAATAATTCTAACTTCTATTTATAGTTACTGGGGTGTTATAGTTGTAGCCTAAAAAGGAAAAAATAATAATAAATTAATTGCAAGTAGACTCTTGCAAGTTGTCATCTATAAGTTGGCCATGCAAGTTAGTCCCATTCTTAAGTTTAAACAAAGTGTGCTTTTTGGAAGATAATTGAGATGGCATGCTTCGACTAGTGAGTTATAGCTCATCTTTGGCAAGTTGGAGCTATTACCTTGGCCTTGTCTTGTGTTCTAAGTTTGCGGCTAGCGATCTGATGCCTTTGTCTAGTGACCTTGATCTTGGACAAGCTAGGCCTTTTCCAGTTAGACTCGTATATTGGGCTTTTGTCAACCCATTTTGTATGGTTCTAAAAATAAGCACAACGGATGTTTACTTTAAAAATAATGAGAAATGGAAATGAAGATGATTACAACCAAGGAGCACCACAAATTACTACAATCAATGAGTATCTTTATCCTTATTCTCTTCTTATGAATCATTAATGTTTTGGATTGCATGATACTTTTTATCTAGTTGTTCTTGGTTAGTTTGGTTAAGATCATGAAAAATATACTTGGTTGTAATAATAAAGTGATTAATTATTGTTATGTACTTCTTGTCATTACATATAGGAAAAGTTTGATAGTTTTGATATATTTTTATTCCTATTGCATATACTTTCATGATGTATGCTTGAGTTATGCCTCTTAGTTACTTGAAACTTGTGCTAATCATGCTTTATCAAAGAAAAAATTTTGAAAGGAGATATGTATACATAAAAATATTTCAAATAATTGTTCTCTGATCTTTTTTAAAATTAGTTTGATAGCAAAAATTCATGGATTTTCAAATTAGTTAAATATTTTATATGAACATGTTTGAAAATAGTATTCCTTGCTTTTATTTTCCTTAAACTCTTTTTTCAATCTTTTATAATATAAAAGTTTTGGATTTTGATTTTTTTTTAAAAATGAGAAATTCAAATGTCATTATTGAATTGAGAAAGATTTATGTTTGCCATATTTTAAAATATGGTTATATTCATTGGTAAACACATTTCTTTTGATCACTCTTATGTTCAATCCCTTAATTTAGATATTACCTTTTGAAAAAGAAAGAGTTTGTTTTTTAAATTAAGAGAAAAACAATATTGTTTCACTAAGGGGAGAAAAGTTATTTTTTTGTGATGTTTATTGTATATGCTTTAGATAACTTAATTACATTGTGAATCATTGGTAAATATACATTATTGCAATCTTGCTTTCTTTATTACACAAGAACTTTTGTTTTTACTTCCATTTTATTTTGTCAAAGGTCATATAATTTGTATCTTTTTACTGTGAAAACATTTTATCAATAGCACAATTTAAAGGGGATTTTTGCTTATATTTGATCTATACTATAGGTCACATATGTTTTGACATGAAGGTTATTAATATTTATTTACTTGTTATGTCAAAAAGTTCTTCTCATGCTTCTTTAAAAGAAGAAATGTAAAAGTTTACATCATTTAACTTATCTCTTTTATGAATGTTTTCATATGATTTTAGTATGAAATCTTTGAAAAATCTTTTTAGGATCATATGGTAGAGATACATATTTGCTTCAAAAAATGTAAAATTCTTGTTTGCAATGGTGCTTATCTTTTAAGCTTATTTCATCTTTTTAAAGACAAAAAAAAAAAGATAGAGTTTATACTTAAAAATAGGAGGAGAAGATAATGACATTAATTGTTTGATATCACTTGCTTAAATTGATTTGTTTATCCTTTTTGTTGATGTCAAATTAGGGGAAAAGAAAAATATGCTATGTGCTTAATGTTTTGATATCTTGTTTAGCTTATTAGATTGAATCTTTATGTTAAACATATATTTTTTGGTACTTTATCATCATAAAAAAGGGAAATTTTTAGCCCCAAGGTTTAATACGGTGAGTCTTGATGATAACAAATGAGTACTATAATAACATAGTATATCCTAATATGCTAAAGTGCTATATTTTATATAAGTTTAATAGACATATTATGCTATGGTTAATAAATATATTATATGGATAATGCACGTTCTTGTGCTAATTTATTTTATTTATATATTTGAATCACGCATTATGATAAATTATTTTGGACTAATTATATATTTGTAAATTAGTTTATACATATTTTATTGAATTGTCCAAAAGAAAGAAGAATGACCATTGGAGTAAAGCAATGGAAAAACCTTGTCATGTTCAACTCAAGAAGAAATCCAAGAAAGGAGATGTGTCATAAGTATAGAAGAATCTGACAGATTGAAAATTTGGAAGCTTAGAGGTATCAAGAAAAGCCTAAGGACTTTATTGGGTGTAGCTTTTTCTTTTAGACTAAAACTTTCTTGTAAAATAGAGTTTTTCATTATATAAAGCTCAAATATGTTTTACAAATTCTTAGCTAGCTCAAAATATTTAAAAAGACAGCCTACAAACATGTTTTCAAAAGTTAGCCTTGGTGACACTTCAAAAACAAATAAGATGTGAGTTTTTGCTTTTTTAGTTTTAACCTTTGGTCACTCTTTTAATCATATTTCACAAAATAGTGATGATTTAATTATAAAATTTGTTTAGGATTTAGGGTTTATGGCTATTTAAATTGTAAAAATGGATTGGGTCTTAGGTATTCATGATTTGAATTACCTGTGTTAATTTCAAAAATAACAGCTAAATTTCAACTAAAAGTGTCCTAAACGGCTACAAAACATTGCAGGCTTTTTATATAAGTTAAGAATAATCAAATATAACATATAGAAAGCTTTAGTTTTATCATTTATTATCTATTACTCTTTCTTTTATCAAAAATCTAGATTTGAGTTTTTCATTGTGAAATTCTTCCATTCTAGATGATACATTTGTTTGATCTACTCTTAGAGAAAGATTTTGTGTATTGTTCATGCCCTAACCTATGAAACATGATCGGCATAAGAGGTCGTCAGTAAAAAATCTTCTACAAGCCTGATAATGTAAAATTTATCAAATATTCACAATTTATTAAATGCATGTTTTAACATTTACAAATAATTCTATCAAAAATTCGGTAAAATTTTCCCTATTTTTCCTACACTGGGTACAAGGCCTACTTGCACACAAAAGTGGCTACATGCCTAATGTATCCTATGCAACACAAACCATAAATAAAACAATGGCCCAAGCTAAACTATTCCTGTCCTACTGGGCAGTTAGAAAAAAAATATATATACAATGCATCCTAACAACTACCATCAGCTCCACCATATGTATACCTATAAGCTCCGCAGAAGTAATTGACTCACTCAAGGAGCAGATCTTAAATTTGAACGAGATGGAGGGACGGAAGGGAATCTTGGAGCTCTGAAAAAGAAAGAAAGAGAGAAGTGAGTTTCATAGAAACTTAGTGAGCAAACAATCCTATGATTACCTAAAAATCCCATTTAAAAATCATGTTCGAAAGTATATATGTATAAATATAAAATATAGCCATAGAGATATACTTACCCATTTTGCAACCATAATCTCAATTTACATATGAAAATTATATTCCGACATGGAAATCAAGTAATTGAAATCATAATATTTGATAAAATGAAATAAACAACCATGATCTCAAAATAATAAAAT
>JANHAO010029778.1:0-10312 GCA_026873985.1 Saraca asoca | reverse complement strand
ATATCTAAATGCACAGAATGTATAGTCTAGGATGCACTAGCACTCAATCAAATTGGTCTAGGGCACCCATCCAGACTAACATATATCACATACTTATTTTCCTTTATCATTTCACACTACCACCCTTTAGGCTATTACTGCCATTTCAGCTTTTTCCTTTCTATATTACCCAGCCAGACAGGCTGTTTATGGATGTTACTAGGTTACCAATAGGTTTCTAATGAATTCAGTTTTCATATTATTTATTATAAAAGTCTATGTTTTACATACAGATAATACCTTAGAGTAAACTCATCATCGGTACTTCAAGTTATTGACATTACTACCTTATTATTTATTTACTAAGAGTACTTTTTAACACACTACAACCTTTACAAGGTGAGGTTATCCACTCACCTCTAGACTGTAGTAAATCTATAAAAGTTAGAATCTAACCAGTTTTACACTTTATTTTGAATACATCTACTTACTATACTTACAACAACAACTACAAGTATCCATATGCCAATCTTACACAACAGTCAACATCCTATAATACTATCAACCAAAATACAACCCAACATTTTACACAACGGACAACAAACTTATATTTATACAGCAGACAACTGCTAGTATTCATTCAGCATAACAATTAGCATTTACACAACAAACCAGTAAATTCCAATTTAAACAGCAGTCATAATCCATTAAACAAACCAACATATAATAACTGCATCCAGAACCTATTCAGAAACCAACAATCAAAGTGGATGCAGTAATAGCCTTCATACAGTAATAGAAATTCTAAATTTATACGGTAATCAAGATTCACACATATACAAACATTAACACTTTACAATTAAACTTTAAAATTTCTAAAATTCAAACATTATCACTCTATAAATTATCAGAAACATTTCAGAAGCACATTAGACATAATTCATCAACAAAATTTTCCAAATTCATCATTAACACAATGTTAGCCATTCACACAAATATCTTGACAATTTTTAATTGGAATAATACGAAATAAAACTATTGTTCTAGGATTATTCACCGGGGTCTTGAAGACTCTACCCCCAGCTCGTTGTCAGTGGCCCACTATTCTAAGCTTGCCGAACCAACTGTATATAGGGGAGCCGAGTACCATACATTCATACAACCAAGAAGAACCTCTAGGAAGAAGAGGAGTGTACACTGCCAGCAAGGGAGACCAAACGATAACCCAAATCAGCATGACTATACAGCCCAACACCACCAGTTCTACCCACTTTCCTAAATTCAACAAGTACCAATAAAAATGAGGGGAAAATATAGTGGTAGCACTTACCCGATCTGCAGGTGGGATGCCAAAAATTTAAGGAAAAAGGTCGAACCTTAACCCGAACCACCATGGCCGAAGAACGTCGGCACTGTAAATTTTTTTTTTCCAGCTGAATCAACCAAGTCGATGAAAAAAGAGGGAGCCGAACCTAGCTATCCCTTTTTTCGATAAAAGAGGATGTTGGAGATGGGTCGGTAGTAGGCCAAAGCATGAAGAGCTTCCCCAAATTTTTCCAAAGAAGCTGAACGATACTCAAGGAGGAAGGAGGAAGATTAGCTAAGGGAGAAGGCCGAATGGCCTAGAAAATTCTGGACAAAACTAGGAAAAAAAATAGCTATTCAGAGGAACTAGTTACCTGCTGAACTAGTTTCCAAAAAAAATTCAATTTGAACCCTCATCTTTGCATTAATTCAAATTCTACCTCACCCGAAAATAAAATTTTTCATTTTAGTCCCTGTCAACTTTTTAGTTTAGTCCCTATAAATTTTTAAATTTTATTTTAAACTTTCCTTTTTATTTTTTCTTAATTTTTTTAGGTGTTACAATTTCTCCCCCAATCAAAAGAATTCATCCTCAAATTCTTAAAATTAGCCATACAATTCATAGGCAGAACAAAACATTGCAAAAAGATGGGGGAATCCTCACAGCACGCTTCCACTGTGTGACTTTTGACAAGAGGATTCCTCATATAATGTCTTGTAAGATCTTTCTTACTTATGTACATGGAATAATCAAATCTTATAAGTCATGAGAGAATCAATAACATGGCCCATCAGAATTCACACCCATCATCCAAAAGAAAAGCATAACATTTAACCAACCATCAGAACAAACAATGGGCCAATGCTAACTAAGCAAGACAAGAAAATATAATTCCTACGCATCCAACAGAATTATTCTACATTAACAACGAATCGTATGAAAGGACAACACAATGTCTACCTCAACATTCAGAAAAAATCGTATTTATATCAATTCATATAGATAAGCCTAAGCCACCAACGGAGCTAAAAGAAGGCTCATAAACCAGTCTAGATTGAGACTAGGTAAACAAAATCATAACTAATCAGATGCTTTACTTATACTTTTAACATCCAATCATATGGGAGGGCAACACAGTATCCATCTCAAAATTTAAACAAATCCTATATCATTACTAGTCACATCAATTCTAAATATGAACTTATCCAACAATGAATCAATACTGAAAATAACTTAAACTCATACCAATTTCACATGGTAATCTAAACTGCTAAGCAATCTAGAATAACACTTATTGACCAAACTAACTAGTCAAATAAAATCAATATCATTCAAACAGCTATGATTTCATCAATTAATAATGATAATTTCAAAATCTCAATCAAATAGTAACATAACAAAATTACTTGCACCATTATTACAGGTTGATACAAATACTAATATCTACAATCTTCTGCCCTTGGTCAGGACAGATAGGGGTAACTGTAATTATTATTTGAACTTTTTAACCTTGTACTTTCCAGCTCTTAATTTTTTAGGTAATTTAGTAAATATACATTATCAAGATCAAATTTTCATCTGAATCTTGAGGAACTATATAACCAAGGCATATCTAATTAATTCTATTTTCTTACTGGGCAGAATAAATATTGGTTGCACTTATCCATGTGCAATCCTGACAATGCAACTTTCTAAGTTTCAGATTTTCCACGTCTATACCGTGAGGGAACATCTATCAGAATTTCCTGAAAATCCTTTTAAACATATGTGAAATATTTCCCACGGGATCCAAAATAGGTTTACTTTTATTCATTTTTTCCTTCTTACTGTGCTTAGATCTTTCATAAACATTGAGGCAATGTTGCCTCGATATCATAACTGTAACCGTATCTTTTATAGATGTTTAAGTATCAGTTCATTTTTTTTTATTCAAAGACTTTCAAAAAAATTGAAAGGATGTTCCCTCTAGTATACTACTAGAATTTAACATGTTAGTTGCTTTACGGACTATTACCAATACCATAGCTATTACCCATATTTCTCTACTATCATAGGAAATCTCCATTATACGGAATCATGAGGCATATATAGGTATAGTATTACATTATATAGATGTCCCTAAATCTTTTGCTCTGATATCAACTTTGTCATGGCCCAATCCCAGGCACGTGACCGGCGTAGAAGGTCACCCATAGGAAACCTTCTATAAGCCTAACTATACATATTGACCTATATTTACTCTTCTATTTTTGTCAAAAATCTGGCATAATTTTTCCTGTAATTTGGACGCCTAGGCTCAAAGCCATATCATATGATAAAGACCACACGTATATCAGAACCTATTTAACAATTAAACATATATATATATATACAGTGGCCCAAACTAAATACTAACAACCTATTGGGCATCCAGAACTCAGTCACAACATAACACAATAAATATTACAATAATTTAATATCAACTTCTACAATACATCTATAGATAGATAATATGGGCCATATATGCAGCAATATGTTAAATACATGGTGGCCCAAATTAAATATTCATTCTACTGAATATCGGGAATACATACTGATACAATACATGCTTATTATTATTATTCACTATTTATACTTTTGTTTTTCAAAATGTATTTTCTTTCTTGAAAGACTATTGGTTAGATCTAGAAAATTCTCATAAGTAACCAGAACCAATCAGATATCCTTATCTTCCAACCACAATACCCTACAGATATTTCATTTTATTCCACCCTCCCTCTTATCACTCCAACAGACACCAGGTGGTCACAAGTACACCTGAGAGTTTCTTGTGAATAGCCAGTATTTCTAGATCCAAAGGAATCCTACAAGGAACCAGACAGATCTTCATATCCAACCAAATAACGCTAGTTCAAATTACCCCTTATTGCTCCTATAGAGCAGATGTTACATAGATGCACTTGCGGGTTACCCAGGAATTACCAATTGATCCTTATTTAATTGGGTTATTTTATATACATATATCATATTATATAAGGATATAAATTCAATCCCTGAATTCCAAGGAAACTCCTATTAGTAACTATGGTATCATCAGGGTTTTCTTCTAGTATTGTAAGTTCATATCACATACTTATTTTCCTTTATCATTTCATATTACCACCCTTTAGGTTATTACTGTCATTCTGACTTTTTCCTTTCTATATTATCTAGCCAGAGAGGTTATTTACGGATGTTACTAGGTTACCAATTAGTTTCTAATGAATTCAATTTTCATATTATTTGTTATAAAAGTCTATGTTTTACATACAGATAATACCTCAAAGTAAACTCATCATCGGTACTTCAAGTTATTGACATTACTACCTTATTATTTATTTACTAAGAGTACTTTTTAACACACTATAACCTTTACAAGGTGAGGTTATCCACTCACCTCTAGACTATAGTAAATCTATAAAAGTTAGAATCTAACCAGTTTCACACTTTATTCGGAACACATCTACTTACCATACTTATAACAACAACTGTAAGTATCCATGTGCCAATCTTACACAATAGTCAACAGCCTATAATACTATTAACCAAAATACAACCCAACATTTTACACAGTAGATAACAAACTTATATTTATACAGCAAATAACTGCTAGTATTCATTCAAAGCAACAATTAACATTTACACAACAAACCAGTGAATTCCAGTTTAAACAGCAGTCATAATCTATTTAACAAACCAACATATATTAACTGCATCTAGAACCTATTCAGCAACCAACAATCAAAATGGATGCAGCAATAGTCTTCATATAATAACAGAAATTATAAATTTATACGGTAATTGAGATTCACACATATACAAATATTACAGGTTATCACTTTATAGTTAAACTGTAAAATTTCTAAAACTCAAACATTACCACTCTATAAATTATCAGAAACATTTCAGAAGCACATTAGACATAATTTATTAATAAAATTTCCTAAATTCATCATTAACACAATGTTAGCCATTCACACAAATATCTTGACAATTTTCAATTGGAATAATATGGAATAAAACTATTACTTTAGGATTACTCACCAGGTCTTAAAGACTCTATCCCCAGCTCGCCGCCAGCGGCCCACTATACTAAGCTGGCCAAACCAGCTGTATACAGGGAAGCCGAGTACTATACATTCATACAACTAGGAATAACCTCTAGGAAGAAGAGGAGTGTTTGCTACCACCAAGGGAGACCAGACGGTAACCCAAATTAGCATGACCGAGCGGCCCAACACCACCGATTCCACCCACTTTCCCAAATTTAGTAAGTACCAATCAAAATGAGGGAAAACTATGGTGGTAGCACTTACCCGATCTGCTAGTGGGACGCCAAAAATTTGAGGAAAAAAGGTCAAACCTTAACCCAAACCACCATGGCTAAAGAACGTTGGTGCTGTAAAAAAATTTTCCAGTTGAATCAAGCAAGCTGACGGAAAAAGAGGGATTCGAACCTAGCTATCCCTTTTTTCGATAAAATAGGACATCAGAGATAGGCCCATAGTAGGCTAGAGCGTGAAGAGCTCCCCCAAATTTTTCCAAAGAAGCCGAATGATACTTAAGAAGGAAGGAGGAAGATTAGGTAAGGGAGAAAGCTGAATGGCCTAGAAAATTTTAGACAAAACTAGAAAAAAAAAATAGCTATTCAGGGGAACTGGTTACCTGCTGAATCGATTTCCTAAAAAATTTTCAATTTGAACCCTTATCTTTGCATTAATTCGAATTCTACCCCACCCAAAAATTATTTTTTTCATTTTAGTCCCTGTCAACTTTTCAGTTTAGTTCCTATAAATTTTTAAATTTTATTTTAAACTTTCATTTTTATTTTTTCTTAATTTCCTTAATTTTTCCAGGTGTTACACAAAACTACCAGTGCCTGCTAAAAATCTTTCTATTGCTGAGAGAACAAAAATTGAGAATAAGTGTGAGAGATGGGAACACTCCAATAGAGTATGTTTGATGATGGCCAAACATTACATACATGAGCATGTTAGGGAGAGCATTTCAGGGGCTACAAATGCTAAAGAGTTCCTTGATGCAGTGGCTAGAAAATTCTCAAAGTTTGATAAGAATGAAAAACAACAATATCTTTCCTTGTTAGCCAATACAAAATATGATGGAGAGAATGGCATACATGAGCATGTGATGAAATTTGTAAACTGACATAACAATCTGAAAGCTTTAGACATGGATTTAGGAGAGACTTTTCTTGTTTAGCATATTATTGAGTCTCTCCCATCTCAGCATGCTATTATTAAGACTTCCTACAATACTCAGAAAATAGAATGGAGTATTGATGACTTGACTTCTATTCTCGTTCAGGAAAAAGGAAATATAAAGAAGGAAAAGACTCATAGTGTTCATCTTGTTTCTCATAGTTACAATAGTAGGAATGAGAAAAAGAAGTTTTTCAAGAATAAGAGCAGAAAGTACCCTTTTAAGAAGAAGGGTGGTAAATATGGAAAGCATAATGGGAACAAAAGGCAAAATGTGGGTTTCCAGGGGAATTGCAATTTCTGAAAGATTTTGGGCACAAGAAGGCTAATTGTAAAAAGTTCACAAAGTGGCTTGAGAAGAAGAAAGGTGTTCAGAAGCAAAAGAAAGCCAAGTGAGGAAGAATCGAGCATTGCTATTGTGAATGGTGCAAGGGTTGAAATAGAATTCATAGGAGTTGTTTCTTTAAAGTTATGTATTAGACATATTTTAGAGTTGAAAAATACTGTTTATGTACCTTCCATAAGGAGGAATTTGATTTCAATTTCAATTTTGGATCGATATGGTTATTCCTTTAATTTTAATGGTGGAAAAGTTTCTTTGTCTTATAATTCTGTTATGATTGGCTCTGGAGTTTCATATAATGGATTATATATGTTAGATTTGGATCCTCTTTGTTTCAATAAAGGGGTTGCTTTTGCAAATTCTATCATTAGAAATAAGTGTGGTAGAGTTACAGAAAACTTTTCTATGCTTTGGCATAGGCAATTGGGTCATATTTCCATGGTAAGGATGGAGAGATTAATTAAGGAAGGTACTCTACATACCCTTAACTTTTCTGATTTTGACAGTTGTGTTAATTATGTTAAAGGAAAACTTACTGCTAGAGCTCATAATAGTGGGGTTATCAGAAGTGAATAAATTTTATAGTTGATTCATATAGATATTTATGGGCCCATTACTCCTACTATCATGGGTGGTTTTAAGTACTTCATCACCTTTATTGATGACTTCTCTAGGTATGGTTAGGTTAAATTACTTCATGAGAAATCTGAGTCCTTGGAAGCCTTCAAAATCTTCAAGGCCACTATTGAACTAAAGTCTGGGAAACAGATTTAGTGTGTGAGATCTAATAGAGGCGGTGAGTATTATGGCAAATATGATGAAACAGGAAGAAATCTTGGACCTTTTGCTGGATTCTTCCATGATTGTGTTATTGAGGCATAATATACTATGCTTGGCACTCCTCAACAAAATACAGTTGTAGAAAGGCGAAATCGTGCTCTTATGAAATGATGAGATGCATGCTCAATCACTCTACCTTGCCTAAATTCTTGTGGGTAGATACGCTAAAGACTACAATGTACATTTTGAATCAAGTACCCAGCAAGTCTATTCCTAAGACTTCTTATGAGCTATTCTCTAGTAAAATGCCAAGTTTAAAACTTTTTCGTGTTTGGGGTTGCAAGGCAGAGGTGAGATGTTACAATCCACAATTGAAGAAACTTGACCTCAAAACCCTTAATAGTTTCTTTATTGGCTACTATATCAGATCAAGAGGTTCTAGGTTTTATTGTCCACCTCATTCCACAAGGGTCATTGAATTTGACTATGCTGTTTATTATGAGGATGAGTTAGGTAGTAAGGGTCAAGTGCCTCGACCTGTTGATTTTAGAGGGGAGCATGTCACCATTCCTCTACCTATTATCCTAACTTCAGTGGGAGGATTGGATAATAATGAAGTTAAGGATAATGAGGTTATGACTCCACTAGATGTTCCAGTTACTAATGAAGAATAGGCTTCAGTTACTGAGATAGTCCTTCTTCAGAGATCTGAGAGAGTCTCTAAGCCTACTCAGTTCAATGATTATATTGTATATCTGTAGGAACATGATTTTAAAATTAGTGAAGACTTAGATCCTATTACCTATTAGGAAGCAATTTCATGTTCTCATGGTTCTCAGTGATTAGAAGTTTTAAAGGATAAGTTATCCTCTATGCAAAAGAATAATTTTTGGGACTTAGTGAAGTTGCCTGCTGGTTGTAAGATTATTGGTTGCAAATAGGTGTTTAAGACCAAGTGTGATGCTAAAGGCCAAATTGAGAGGTACAAAGCCAGACTAGTAGCAAAGGGATATAATTAGAAAGAGGGTGTCAATTATAATGAGACTTTCTCACTAGTCTCTACTAAAGACTCCTTTCACTTAGTAATGGTGTTGATGGCTCATTTTGATCTAGAGTTCTAACAGATGGATGTTAAAACTATCTTTTTGAATGGAGATTTATTTGAAAATATATACATGAATCAACCAAATGGTTTCATTGAGCGAGGAAAAGAGCACTTAGTATATAAACTGAAGAGGTTGATATATGGGTTAAAGCAGGCTTCTAGGCAATGGTACTTGAAAATTGATGAAGTTGTCAGTTCTCTTGGCTTTAAAGAAAATGTTGCTAACCAGTGCATTTACTTGAAGAATAGTGGGAGTAAGTTTATCAAACTTGTGTTGTATGTTAATGATATCCTCTTAGCCAGTAATGATGTGAATCTTCTACATGAGACAAAGAGTATGTTATCAGCTCATTTTGATATGAAGGATCTTGGGGATGCATCTTTTGTTCTTGGCATAGAAATTCATCGTGATAGATCCCAGGGTTTTCTTAGCTTGTCTCAAAAGGCTTACATAGATAGGGTTTTAAGTAGGTTTAATATGGGTTCTTGCAATCCATGTGCTACACCTATTTAGAGAGGGGAGAGACTCTCAAAAACCCAATCTCCTCAGAATGATGATGAGAGAGTTGCACTGGAAAAGGTCCCTTATGCTTCCACTGTTGGCAATCTGATAGATGCTCAAGTTTGCACGTGACCTGATATTGCATTTGCAATTGATGTATTGGGGAGATACTTAAGTAATCCTGGAGTAACTCAATGGCAAGTTGCAAAGAAAGTAATGAGGTATTTATAAGGTACCAAAGAGTACATGCTTTCTTACAGGAAGTCTGATCATTTGGATGCAGTAAGCTATTTTGACTCTAATCATGGGGGTTATGTTAATGACTAGGCCTCAACTTTAGGATACAATTTTATGAGGCAAGAGGAGCCATTTTGTGGAAAAGTGTGGAGGCAAAGTATGTGACTTGTTATGAAGCTACTCAGCATGCAATGTGATTAAGGAATCTGATTACTGGATTTTATGTTGTAGAGAGCATTTCCAGGCCCTTAACTATATATTGTGATAACTTTGCTGCTGTGGTTTACTCTCATAGTCACAAGAGTTCTAAATGCATAAAACATTTTGATATCAAATACATATATATTAAGGAGAAAATTCGCGAATCAGGGACTTCCATTGAGTTCTCACCTACGAAGCTCATGATTACGGATCCACTAACCAAGGTTGTGCTTGTTAAAGATTTCAAGAATCATGTTACTTATATGGGGATAATGAAATCTTTTAATGCCTTGGATTAGTGGGAGTTTGGGGATGTTTTGTGTTTTTCATAGTGACATGATGTTTTATTATTTTTTGTCTTGAGACATTGCATTGTTGCTATTATTATTATTGCCATATAATATTAATGCACACAATTTTGTTATTTATAGGGTTATATATGGCATACTTTATGGCGGCATTGTGGACCCAGCCTCATTGTGTATCACTGAGAAAATGTGTTAATTCTCAATAGGCATCTTAGGCGGATGCCGAGGTCATTGTGTTAAGAATTGCATGCTATGATCACATATTCTCGTTTGGCATGTTTTTCTTATTTCCCACATTCCATGTTAGGTTAGGT
>JANHAO010029777.1:0-10296 GCA_026873985.1 Saraca asoca | reverse complement strand
TATTTTTTTTATTTTTCTTAAAGAAATTTTTACATTATTTCTTCCCTAATCTATCTTATTTTCTTCTTTTTTATTTTTTTGAGAAATTTTTTTATGTTTTTTCTTTTCTAATTTATATTATTTTTTATTATTCTTGAAAAAAAAATTACTTTTTTTCTTTAATCTTATTTTTTTATTTTTTTTTTAAATTTTTTGTTAAAATTTATTTCTTTTTTATTTTTTTTAATTTTTTAGACCAACTCTTTTAATTTTTATTTTTTAAAATATAAAAAATTTAGGATTTGTTTGATTACTATTTTTAAAATTAATTTTCTATTCTTACAAATAATTGACTATTTTTAAAATAAAAAATTTGTTTAATAACACTATTTTTAAAGACAGTTTTAAAAATTTTATTTTAAAACTTTATTTTAAAAATAATTTTTAAAAATATCTTAGGATTATTTTCAAAAATAATTTTTAAAAATAAAAAAATACTTCCGAATACATCCTTAATTTTTTTAAAATGTAGTATTTAAATTTTTTTTCATGAGAAAATTTTATTTTTTATTAAAATTTTAGTTAATATACAATTAATTATGAGATATTATCTAATTATTTTATACTACTTTTATTTAAAAAAAATATTTTTTACTCAACCCCATTCAAAGAATATTTTTATCCTTTGCAGGACGAAAAGCCAAAAAAATTTAGTATCATTTACTATTCATTAAACAAAAACAAGAAAAAAAATTGATAATAAAAAAATTAAAAAAGTAGTAAACGTTATTGTTGATAACGTTTACTGTTTTTTAAAAAATATATATAAATGAGATAAATAGAAAAAAGAAAAAAATTTGATAATAAAAAAATTAAAAAAGCAATAAATGTTATTATTGATAATGTTTACTGTTTTTTTTTAAATATATATATAAATGAGATGGCAGTGTTACCACCATGCCTTAACACTATTTTACGCATTAATCTCATAGGAAACACTACATAGGTAAAAAAGCCCCGGAATGATGAGTTCCCATTAGAATTAAAAATTTGCAAAGAATGAGGTCTTGTTAAGAAAATAACCAACCTAATTGCTTTATTTCATCTTGAGCTTAGAAATATCTTGATACTTATAGAATGCTTTAGAAAAAACAGACAACTAATTATTGTGATTTATCTCTCTAAGATTTTACCAAAAAAAATAGAATTTCTATTGTCTATTATGATACTCCATTTTTTTAGGAACGGCTAATACAAATATATCTATGTTTAAAGAGAAAAAATAAAATAGATTTATTTAAACTCAGATACTGTAACGAGAAGAATTTGTGTGTATTATAAATAGCACTACTTCAAAGAATAACATGAATTTCAACTAATGCTGTGAAAAGAAGTAGGACATATGTCACGCCCCAATCTTGGGCACGTGACCGGCGTAGAAGGTCACCATCAGGAAACCTTTTCCTTCAGGAAACTCCCTACAAGCCTTACCATATGACACTAACATAACACTAATACACAAAATTTCCATTAACCATCCAATACAAATTTATATTTTCTACCGAAAATTAAACAGAGTTTCCTCTGTTTTTCGGACACCTGGCCATATGGCCCACATAACAATCATCAAGGGCTACTTGCCCATCAAACCTGTATAATATCACAATTATATCCAGTGGCCCAGACTAACCTACAACCTACTGGGCATCCAATCAATATAAACAACACATGCATATGCAACCCTATCCAACTGTCATATCACATCATCATTTATACCTTTATCTTCGCGGGAGGGTCCACTAGACAGAAGTCTAGAGAAACTTCTGAGTCTGAAACATGAAAAGGAGAAGAGTGAGTTTTCAATAAAACTCAGTGAGTAAACAATCTCATGATCACTGAAAATCCCATATAAAAATCATATTTGAAAATACATATATATATAATATAACCGTGAAAATGTGCTTACACCTGTTTTATATCCATAATATCAATACGCCTTTGAAAATTTTAATTTAGTAAGATAGTTATGCAATGGAAAACATGTTATTCAACAACATGAAAATAAACAGGAAAGGAAATCAATAATCTTCAAAACATTCCATTTAAAACCCATTATGAAAAATCATATAAATGGATTTCTGCAGTTAATATACCAGAAGGGTAACCGATAGAATATAAGTATAATCATCATCATCATCATGAGCCATCTAGTACGTCTACTGGACACTCATGATTAATCCCCTACACTTTTCCCACCGTATTCGCTCCTGACCCGACTGATTTCATTTCCTCCAAGTGCACTAGAGTCCTTTATATATCCCAAACAATAACCCCACCTTATTCACTCCTAACCGGACTTATACAAATATTCTAAGGGTTACCAAAATAAATTCATCACAATTGTGAAACATTACACAGCATATAAAACACATTGTAGTTCAGTAAATCAATCAATCGGGTAAGCTACATTAATAAAAACATACGCAAATCAATTATTACATTTTCATAATCAATTAAGTAGAAAAGATGGGATTGTTAATGTCAATAACATATGGTAAAATAGTAAAGCATAATTTACCACTACAAACCATTTTCATAAATATTTTCAACATACTAATCGATTTACCAATTTCCATAATATAAGACAAAATAGAAAATCATTCAACTTTATAAAATATATATCAATGTTCAATTACTTGAAACGCTCAACTGAAATCCAAGGAAAACTCCTAATGGTAATCACAATAGCATAAACATCTCCAAGCCATACAGGCCAATCTCAAGAGCCACACAGGCTAATCATAAGAGCCACATAGGCTAATCACATAAGCCACATAGGCTAATACCACATGTACCATCGGATTTTCAATGGATCCAGTATTTCATTCAATATTCAAAACATATTGCATAGCATGAAAATACATATTCAGGTAAGCAACATATATAAAAGCACATGTACCAACCAAAACATTTTCCATAATACAAATCAGTATAAATATGCTTTCAAAATCACCTTGAAATATATATGGAAATCTCATCTTATAAGAAGATTATTAATCTTATTTCATACAATAAAATTATTATATATACATGGGATTGTTAAGTAAAGAGGATTGTCCACTCACCTTGGACTCAAACTGTCTACTGGAAGAAAATTCCACCATGACCTCACAAATTGGGGGTATCAGTGTTTTCATCACTTTTCCAAGAAAATTCCTGAAGCCATCTATCAAAAAATTGCCAATTTTTAGGAGTTTTGCACATTAGGATTTATACACAATAAACTTGAAATCTTAATACACGATTACTACGGAATAAATCTTTTGTTCTAGGATTGCTCATCAAGTTCCCAAGTACCAACTGGGAGCTCATCGCCGGTCGAAGCATCACCGGTGGCCCCGAACTCAATGTTAGCCAAACCAGCAACAGAAATAGGGGAAAAAGAAAAACCCAGCCATTGCAATTTTGTCCAGCCTAGACGCATGTTGGAAGAGAGAAAAAGGGATGGCCATCGGTGAGGAGGTGGCCGGACACCCACCCATTTCACCATGGTCGAACGGCCCTCTTGCCAGCAGCTGAAATTTTCCCATGGAACAACTAATTCAAAGAAGATAGGTGGTAGACGGAGCCACCTACACATCTGACGCCGTGCTGGAACTTGGAAACAAGCCGAAAATACGCCGGCAAGGATGAAGGAGTCCGGAAGTTTCCAAAAGAGCCTAAGAAAGAAAAAGCTCGCGGGAAGAAGAAAGAAGAAGGAGGGGGCCAAATGGGGGACTCAAAATTTCTGGAGAAAAGCTAGCAAAAATATCAACCAGGGAAACCAGCCACCAAAATTTTTTATTTTGGCCCCAATATTTTGGCTTATTCTGAAAGTTGCCCCACTCGAAAATAAATTTTTTCACTTTAATCCTTGAAAACCTTTCATTTTAGTCCTTTTCAATTTTAAATTTTATTTTAAATTTTCCTTTTATTTTTCCTATTTTCCAGGTGTTACAAAGTAGGATTTGCTAAATTAACTCCACTATTTTTATTCTTATATTATGTAATACCTGAAAAAAAAAAGGACTAAATTGAAATTTTGTTAGGAATTAAATTGAAAAGTTTTGGATTTTGATAGGGCAAATCTTGAAATAATGCAAAATTCAGGGGCAAAAATAAAATTATGGGAAATCGGCCCACTCGATAGCCGATTCCCTTGAGCTGGTATTTTTCTGGCACTTCTCTCCCGATTTTTCTAGAAAGGTCTGACTTCTTCCTCTCCCTCTTCTCTCTCCCTTCGGCTCTCTCTTCTCTGTCCGGCCATGCTAACAACGCCGATGTCTTCTCCAGCATCCCTCTAGCTTCTTCTCCTTCCGATGAGCTTTCTCTCCTTCGGCTCAGCCTAGTAGCAGCTTACGGACTTGCCGAGCATGGTTCAGCCAAACGATTCTCCTCTAGGCTCCACCACTGTCCAACGAGCCACGCACCGATCTCCCTTTTTCCAGCAAACCATCTCCTTCTTCCTCTGGTAGCTTTTCGCAACAGCCAACTCATGGCAGTTCTCTTCTTCCTCCTCCAGCTAGTTTAGCCAGCCATTGGTTTCGGTCACCGACAGTGCTTTGGCCAGTAATGAGCTGCCAGTAGTAGTCCATTTGGATGGGCTTTAAAAAAAGTACTTTTTTTTTCAAACAACAAATTGGAGCTTCAAAAAAAGTCAAAAAGTATTTTTTTTGAAGCAATAAACTAGAGCTTCTAAAAAAAATAAATTTTAACTTTTTTGTTGCTTTTATTTTTTTAAAAAGTTTTTTATTTCTTTTTATTTAAAAAAAAGCAACTTTTTTCTTAAAAAAAGTTGAAACAAACAGGCCTTAGGTCCCTTGTAATGTGGTGAGTAATCCTAGATTATCGAATTTATTCTGTAGTAATCCTATAACTAATTTTTCAAGATACTTATGTTGAACACCTTTAATAGTGTAGTTTGTTCAGCAGCCTCCACAGGCTCACCGGTGACATCCCAACTCCAGCCAAGATGGCTACTGACACTTTGAACTCTGATGAGTAATCCTAGAACAAAAGATTTATTCCGTAGTAATCATATAATTAGATGTCAAGTCCATTGTGTAAAGACCCTCATGTATTAAGTTGATGAAAATTAGTATTCTTGTTACTGTCTTATCACAGTAAATTTCGTGTGAACTAATGAGCTCATTAACAGAAGAAATTTGGGATTTCACTCTGAGTAGACAGTTCAGAGTCTTAGGTGAGTGAACAATCTTCCTCACGTAATAATCCCCTTTATATTCTAATATGATATTTGCGTATGGATATTCATGATTTATGAGAAAATGGAATTTTATCGTATGTTTGCATGATTGTTGTAATTTGTTCATATGTTCTATGTGTTTACAAAAATAAATTTTTGTGATGAAAATCAAATTTCATTTTCTTCGTATCATAAGTATTAAATGGAAATATCTTCTACGTGCTAAACTGGAAATAAAAAATGCCTTTGATATTTGTTGATCATTTTGACGGTATAAGTTACCTGGAAATTGATGGTTCTATTTTCTATATGATGAATGAACCTAAATTGTTTAAATAGGTTATGTATGTTTTTGATAAATATTGCTTACTCGGTAAATGGATTCTTGTATGCTGTGATATGAAAATATTGTTGTATTGATTTATTGTTTAAAATTTGTATTACGTAAAGTATTTAGTTAAATGAGTTAAAATGCTAAATCCATTCAAGAACTGGATGATAACCCTCAAGTGCACTTGAGAATTGGTATATTCCCCGGATAAAAGTGAATAAGGGTGAATGTGTATGGAGATGTTTAATTTGGCCATGAGCACTCGGCAGATGTGTCGAGTGGCTTATGACAATGATTACACTATGATATGTTGGTTATCTCTTGTAATTATTCATTAAAGATCCAGCAGTATGTTCTACTATATTGATTTTAATAAAGCATTTTAGAAAGTTACTACTTTTTCTCTTAATTATTAATATGATGTCAAATGTCATGCTTTTCATTAAATAACTTTCTTACTAAATTGTAGTTTTAAAGATGTATTGATATTATGATAGCATAAAGGGTAAGCACACTTACATGGCTATATTCATATTCAGTTACGTTTCCAAACATGATTTTTAAATGGAATTTTTAGTGAGCATGAGATTGTTTACTCACTAAATTTCATTGAAACTCACTCCTCTTCTTTCTGTATTTTTCAGAGATAGAAGATAACTCGGTTTTCCTTCGTCTCATCAACCACCCTTCGTGGAGATTAAAAGGTATAAATTGGTATTGTGATTTGTTGTAATGCCCTTAATAATAATAATAATAATAAAGAAAGACTAAAGTGAAAAGTTGGCAAGGACCGAATTGCAAAAGTTTTATTTGAGTAAGGTGAAACTTGAATTAAGCCAAATTGTTGGTGCCAATGTGTGATTTCCACAAAAAAAAATTATTACCAAAATCCCCCCCAACCATCCCTTTCCCGTGAATATCATCCCTTCTCCAGAAAATTCTAACTCTAAAATATCTCACCTTTCCTTGGCTTTTTCTTCTTCTTCCTTCATCTCTCTCAGCTCCTCCTTCTTTGGTGCCACCGCACGCCAGCTTGCCGGCATTTTGCTGTCTTCTCCGGTGCCCCAAAGCTTCAAATTTCCACCAGCTCTCTTCTGTCTTTCCAGTCGATTGAGCTTGGCCGACGGTTCTTGCTTGGTGGCTCACGGTGGTGGCGAGCAACAGCGTCTATCTTTCGGCTCTCCTCCTCCTTCTGCAGTGCCTTCTCCCTTCCAACTAGTACCAAAGCTGCTCGGTTCGACCAGCATCCACCAGCCAACGGTGTCCCCCACTCCCACAGCCAGCCATTCTTCCTCCTGCTACTGAGAGCTCTTCAACTCCAGCTGAGCTCCTCACTGGCACATTGAAGGCTGGTGAGTAATCCTAAATCATAAATTGGGTATAACAATTTTCTAGTTAGATTTCAAGAAATTTAGTTAGGACCCTTAAGGGAAATTTCTGAATAAATTGGGTATTTTGTGATTATCTTATGTTGAAGGTGTGACTGGTAAATCACTGAAAACATCCTCCTTATTGCTAAATCCCATATGTAAATAGAAATTTATTACTATATATATATTTCTAATTAATCTCTTGATGATGAATTTTAATTATTCAGATCAAAAGTAGATTTGAACATAAATTTTCCTTTAGTATGTGTATGAGAGATGATTTACTGTAATATGCTTTATGTATGGTCTGTTTTATCTTAAGTTACTCAAATTGGAAACATTTATTTTCTGCTTGATGAATTAATGTAAATGGTTTGAAGCTATTAAGTATAGTTGAGCAATTTGTTTCTTGAAAGAGGAGATTAAATTATATGATAGAATTGGTTTGTCAAAAGGTCCTGAAATTACCGGAGAATTCATTGGGAACCTGTGAGTGCACTTGTGTTTATGTAATGGAGAAATAAAGTGGGACAGGGATAGTTACTAGATAGTATGAGAATCTAGCAGACGTGTCCGATAAATTATAGCTATGTGATGATGGTTCTCTCTTATGATTACCCTTACAGGATTTCAGTTGAGTATGTTGATATACTAATAGGAATGTATTTTAAAAGTTTTATAGTATATTGTCTTATGTTCATATCATGTTAATTATTTGTTGCCCTGACATCATATTTTATAACTGTAATAGCATATGAATTTTCATATTTTACTTATTGGATTATCATGATTTCTAAGTGGGATTTTAGAGTGAGTATGGGGATTGCTTACTCACTGAGTTTCAATGAAACTCACCTTTCTTTGTTTCCTATTTTTCAGAACCTCAGGAGTCTCCTTCTATTCCTCCATCCTATCCAGATTCCGGATCTGCTCATTGAGTGAGTAAATCACTATGGCGGAACTTTCTGGTATACACATGATGGTAGTGTTGGCAATTGGTAGGATTATATGTATATATGTTTGTATGTTGTCTGGCTGCCCAGTAGGACAAGGATATAGTAGTCTGGGCCACTGTTTGATATTATGTTGTCACACAGGTTTGATGAGCGTGTAGCCCTTGATGTATTATGTGTAGACCATGTGGTCAGATGTTCAAAAAACAGAGGAAATTTTGTCAAATTTTCTGTAGAAATAATAATATTTATAATTATTGTAGAGAAATTCATATGCATTGGTATGTTGAGTCACTGTGGCATGGTAAGGCTTGTAGAGAGTTTCTTAATGGAAATGGATTCCGGATGATAACCTTCTATGTCAGTTACGTTTCATAGGTTGGGACGTAACATTTGGCAGTTGGATAGAAATACATGTTGCATTATGTTAGTGATTGAGTTTTGGATGCCCAATAGGTTGTATTGTTAGTTTGGGCCACCGCATGTCATTTTATTATTGTACAGGTTGAGATGGACATATAGCCCTTGTACTGTATTTATGGTCACGTGCTTGGGTGTCTAGAATTTTGGGAAAATTCTACCGAATTTTCGATAAAAATAATATTTATACCTATTATTAAAGTAAATCATATGCATTTGTGTTATATATATATATATATTCAAGCTTGTAGTAGATTTCCTATGAATGATATACTATGCCTGTCACATGCCCAGAATTGGGGCGTGACATATTATAAACAAAAAAGCATAGATTAACTAACACAATTTAGAAACTCATTTATCCACATATTGTTCTATCTCTCCAGAAGCCTCTATTATTTCTATAGCTTGTCATCATCCACAATCAAAACTATACCAGCCATTATTTGTCTATTAGGTAATTTTTAATCTATCTTAGAGGTTGATGAATAACCCAATTTCACCACAGTGTCAAGCAACTCCCAATAGTTAAGTTTAACTGGGTTAATGTGAATTAAGATATCTATAGTCCCACCTTTATATTTGTATAGTAGTCATCTGTTGCTCAAGTAGCCCCTACGGTGGAACTCTATATCCACATCATCAATCATTACTGCAAGAAACATATTTGAATGAATTAGTGTCTTTATACAATCACAACCACATGAAAAAAAGGTCTATAACATAATTAATAAATCCATATAATAAAATTGACAAATCATATCTGAATACATCAATTAATAGAACCAATATACTAATAAACAAATATTTTGAGTTATAGTTAATAAAGAAGAACGTTATAGAAAGCATGTATTAATTTCAAGTTACAAGTAAATGATTTTTCTCTCAAATAACAGTCATTATATCAAAGTTAATCAATGAATATAATGTCAAATTTCAGATCTTACTCGAAGAAAATTTTATGAGAACTTATTCAGCTAAACAGATTATAAATATGAAGAAAAAATCTATAAATTAGGACTAAAAAAAATAAATATGCATATCTTCTCTCCTTAAGAATGTCAAGCTATCGTAGTTAGCATTCACTCAAATCGCTAGTCTACATCTTAAATGCAAGAATAATAAACCACATTAGCAGTGACTTGAGAAGAAAAGCAATGCAAAAATAGAGTCCAATTCGGGCTCGAAACTATTGAGACGATGTCAGCTGAAATTCACGTATGGCTACCGTCCCTTTTAACCCTTCTAGATGAAGTTTTCACACTGGGTATTTGTATCTTTTGAAAGTTCAAAAGGGTTATATATCACAACACCTTGCTTTAAAGAGCTAAAGTGTAATTTGCTTTTTTCAATTTATTATAATAGTTAACTAGATTGGCCACCCACAACCTGAAAAACTTCTGCGGATGTCTAATCAAATGAAAATATAAAATAAAGGATTTGACTCTTTTAAAGGGCATTTGTACCTTAAATGATAAAATGATTAGTATTGTCGTTGACGAAAAAATTATAAGAATAAATTGTTATAAATTTAAAAATTATTTTTCAATTATTTATTATTTATTACATTATTATTGAAGTAGATTTATTCAACCATCGAAGATAATATTCTTTCAATAGAATTTGAAAAATGAAATGTCAAAAATTCATTTGGTGAAGGCATCAGAGCCCCTAATTGATTCATCTCATCTCATCTTACTGTTGCATTGAAAGAGAATCAGAATCCAGGAAACTGAAAAATCTTCATGAGTGAATGGAATGGCATCTATACCGTCCGCTGTTGTTTGTCAATAGCACAGCACCATGTATGGTGGAAGATGCCAGCAACTGATGGTTGAGACAATACAAAGTCCTTAGTCTCAGAATAAATCCCATCTCTTTTTTCTCTATACAAATAATTGTTCATAGCCATGCACTTTTCTATGGATACCAATCCAACTAAATTATTGAGATGGTGATCATGTAGTTTTCCATCGCCATAACTTGGTGATCATGACA
>JANHAO010029776.1:0-10314 GCA_026873985.1 Saraca asoca | reverse complement strand
GTCTTCAATGGCATCTTTCAATGCTCGACACTCTGAGGTGGTGTGTCCAGCCTTATTGTGATAAGCACAAAATCTTCTTTGGTCTCTGGGGCTTGGCAGTGGCTCTCATCGGTCTGGGCCTTCCGAAGTCCTCATTGTGCCTTTTTGCGGTAAAGATTCTGTCTTGCGTGTCTGACAGGATGTTGTACCTCTCAAAGCAGCCTTTGGGTCGCTGAGGTTTTGCCCTTTTCGTGAGATGAGGAGTGGGGTTGTCGTGACTCTCACTACCCCTCTTTTTGCTCGTGTTGAGACCACCAAGGCCCACTTTATGCTTGGGCTCCTCCGTTCCAAAGGTTTCTTCTCACCTTATTTGTTTAGTTGCCCGATCATAGAATTTGGCAAGGTCTCGAGCAGGGGACTTGTAAAGGCTTCTATACAACTTGCCATCTTTGCAAAGTCTCATTGAAATAGCTGTTAAAATGCTTTCCTCCGAGGGATTCTCCACGGAGTTGGCCTTGTGCCTGAATCGGGCCATGTAGTCTTTGAGCGACTCGTCCTTGCGCTGGAAAATCATCGCGAGGTGGCAAGGAGGTGCAAGTTGCTTCTTTAATGATCGGTATTGGTCAACAAATTTCCTTTGACACTCTTCTCAATTGCTGATATTGCGAGCCGGGAGGCGCCTGAACCATGCCTGAGGCGTTGCCTCTAACGTGGTGGGAAAGACGCGATACTTCACCAGGGGGTCGATTGTCTGGAGGTCCATTTGAGTATTGAACACGTCTAGATGATCGCTTGGATCGCTATTCCCATTGTACAGCGGGATAGCGGGCGCTTTGAATTTCTACGAGAGAGGTTGTTTCCTATCTCCATAGAAAATGAGGAGTCTTCCTCGCTATGAGGCTGATTGCTTTGAGGTTGCGGGCACTCTTCCAGCCATTCAAGCCTGTAGAGAACCTCTTCCATTATTGGACATTGTCCTTTGTGCTGAGGGGCAGAGCTTTCTACTCACTGCGAGCCCCCCAGTCGCTGGCTATCGTGATCGTCACGGACTTCTCTCTGAGCTTCCTCACGAAGCTACCGGAGTTGTGCCATGACTTCTTCTTATCTTTGAGCATTTTTTGCTTGTGCTTGAGCAAGCACTTTGACAGTTTCAGCTAACTCTCTGATCGTATTTTCGAGTGTCGGACAAGTTTGGGCAGGTGTTTATGCCTCTTGAGTTTTGGGAGCAACAGCAGACCGTTGGTGAGCCCCTACTACGAGAGTGTCTGTCGGTTAGAGGGTTGGAGTGGTTGAGCTCCGAGTAGTTCTTCCTCTGGCCATTGTTAGGCTGCGACGAAGACTTCAGAGAGCATATGGATGCCCCACGGTGGGCGACAAAATGTTGATGGTGAAATTTGGCTCGTGAGGAAGACCAAAATTTCAGCCAACGGGAAGGAATTTAGGGGTCTAATACTACTTCCGAAGTGCAGAAGAAGACGGGTTGAGAGGAAGAAGTGATGGAGAGATGGCGAGTTTAACGTGGTTCGGTTAAATCCGGGCGGTACCGGACCCTACGTCCACGATGGAGATCTTATTAATGTGAGAGTTTCTATTTACAGAGTTTGGCCTCTCTCCTTCTTATAACAATGTCATCCTATTTATAGAGGAAGAAGGGGTTACATGAATTAATTACAAGCTTCAGTTGTGTTACATCAAGCTATGAATGAGAAAAGACAACAAAGAGGTTATAATTCGGCTAAGCAGAATGTAGGTTGCGGGGTGGTCCCCTTTAATCGACTAGAGACTGAGCCTATTGGCATTCGCTGCTTAGTACAGTTGTGCCAAGTGAGGTGCTAGGCGTCCGGAGCGGGAATCCCTGGCTCGAGGCATCTTGGAAATCGTTGCAGCGAGCCTGATGCGGTTGCAGCCAGATGGCATGCTCGAGTAAGACAGTCGACCACTCGATGAGCTAGTCTTGCGATCTCTTCACAGGGTCGCTGGGTCGCTGCCTTGCGAGGTGAGGACTTGCTCCAAGGAATGGCGCCGAGACAACTTCGTTGTGTTGCTTCTTAATGGGCAAAACGAAGCTCACTGAGTGCCTTGAGGCTTATGAGCTCTTGAGGCTATTGCTTTATATAATAGAATGTATTAGTGATATTCTTCCAAGTCACTCCAAACAATTTTATTTGTTCTGAGCCTAAAATTTTGTTAGTTTTACAATTTTCTATGAGGTCTAAATTTGGGACAGTTAAAAAAAAAAAAATTTCTCTACACTTTTTATTGAGTTAACTTATGTGAGTTCATATACTAAATAAAAGAAGAAAAGAGATAAATTAGAAATCCTCTATTATAATTTATTTGATCTAGTTATTCTTTACGTGTTTTTTGTCTAGCTGGGTAGTCTATTCAGTTAATGTAAAATGACCAATTCTATAATATTTAATGATTATCCAGTGATTTTTTTTTAAAAAAATCAGGTTTAAGTCTTAATAATTCAATTACAAGTTGCAAATATACTAATATTTTTTTTATGATTTGTTGATGGTATATATTGCATAGATTGACAAAAGAAAAATTAAAAAACAAAAAAAGAGATTACATACAGACAAAATAAAAAAAAATTGTAAGATTTTAAAATTGATGCATTATCCGAGAAAGTATAACGTGTAAAATTTTAAAATTGATATTAGCATAATGTGTAAAATTTTAAAGTTGATATAATAATATTATAACTTAAAGTATATTTAGAAAATAGATATATTTTCCCTCTTCAAGTAACAAATTAATGATTTTAATAAATAAAATAATTTCATTGAAAATTTTTCTTCTTTTAAAAGATTGAATGTTTCATAGTTAAATTATTAATTTTATTTTAAAATTTATACTTTTTATTTAATTTAACGAAGACTTTTCCTAAAATCTTAAAATTTTCTATTCCTACATTTCAACTCTACTCTTATAATATTTTCTTAAAAAATAATTAGAATCCATCGTGAAGTCTATAGAGGATGTGATAACTTCAATTTTATATATTTTGGATATGGTTCAAGACTTATTCTAAAATAGACGTTTTCCCAAATGAACCCTTGAACTTATCTAAAGACCAGCAATAGTCAACTTTCCATCATTTTCACAAATGGTGCTTGGCCCAGGCTTGCTTGCCACTTGACCTATACAAAATCTTTATCACCATTCTTGCCTGCCTGCCTGCACCCTTGAGGCATATATTCTTGTCTACACTTTTACAGCGATTACCCATGACCAAAACTTTTACATGGAGTTTTTTAAAAACAAGATGCATCAATCTTCTCTTAATTTTAAAAAAATTCTATAAATTTTTTTCTCTAATTTTAAAATTCACATATTTTTTTAAATATAAAAATATTATATTTAAATTTAAAATTAAAATTTTCATTAATAAAATAATTTAGAAAAATAATTATAAATTCAAATCAAATAAAATAATTTGTGATAAAAAAATAAGCTTCAATTAAATTCATAAGATTAAAAAATATTTAATATCTTATATTTATTAAATCTAAATTATACAATAATCAATTTTTACAATTTTTTAATAAAAAATTTAAATTTAAATTTAGATGTTAAATATAAAAATTTGAATAGAATTTAAAATTACATAAAAAGTTCGCATAATTTCATTAAAACGCGGAGGAAGTAAAATATTTTTCTTTTTTCAAAATTTGTTATAAAAAATTATGAAGATGATGTAAAAATTGTTAAAAAAAATTATAAGAATACATATTACTACCTATGCGAGTAGGCCTTATATTAAAAATGGAGTAGAAACAAAGAATCATTTGGTAATACAATACAATACAATACCTAAGCGAAAATTCTTCATTATCCTTATCGTGAAAGATGTACAATAATCACCTATACTGAGGTGCATTGATAAAGGCCAAAACTAAAGTTTGTGGCAATCTATATGGTTAGCATGCTGAAGAGTACTCTTTCAAGAACAAGGCCAAACCAAGCATTTCAACTAACATCTAATCTAAGAAGGCCAATATTTTTACAGAGACAAAGCTAGATATGTTATGGGACTAGAATTCTTCTGATAATCCATTCCTTCGCCGGCGCATTCGAGCCGCCCACGACATGTTTCCTCCGGCCTCCCTATATTTACTTCTTCTCTTCAGCTCTGATAATTGCAATTCCCAACGATTTTTCCATTCACCTTTCTGTTCAATTGCCTGATTTCAAATCAACAATTCACTTTATTAGTAGCAATTCAAAAACAACAAGATTCAACAATGAATGAAGAAACAAACATATAAGTGCACATCTGTTTTGATCTTAGGAAGATTCGCAGGTAATGATGATGAAATTGATCCATTCAAAAGTAAGAATTATGAAAAGGAGCAGCCAACAGAAAAATGCAAAATATTAATTTTAGCATTAGAATTAAGGCAAAAATCGAAAGAGCAGACAAAAACCATAATCAAAATACAAATACACAGCTTCAAGTGCAGAGGGCCAACAAATGACTCTAGTCTCTAGCTCCATAGAGAAAATGAAGAATCTGGCATGTAATCCACCTAATTATTGAAAAGCATATAGGAGCAATGCCGGATATTGTGAAACTATATTTTATTGTGTATATTTGAGCTTTATTATTGAGGGAAAAAAGGAACAAATTTTCAATATAGCTATATTCTACAAATCAGATATCTTCTACCTGTACTTCTTTTCAGTGGAAAAAGGAAAAAAAATCGTCTAAACAAGCAGAAATTTCTGAAACAATCTGAACCACAAAGAATAAATCCTTAAATTGAATTACCAATACAAAATCCAACACAACCAATGATCAATAAAATTTTAGTAGAAACCCATAATTGTTAGAACAAGAAAATATGGAAATATGGATTTCTATTTAAGAATCCAAAGGTCACAATGACTTGCAAAAAAAAAAAAAAAAAAAAATCAGAAAAACAAAAATAGAAAAAATTACCTCATCGTCTTCATAGTATCTTCTGCGAGCAGAGAACGCCAAGTGAAGGCCTCTAGCCATGTCTCTATCATACATGGCTCTTCTTGAAGGATCAGATAAGGTTTCGTATGCCTCCTGTACCTGAATAAATCTCTTGGTGTACTCCTCAACCCGATCCGGAGGCGACACATCCGGGTGGTACTTTCGGGCGAGTTGCTTGTACGCTTGCTTAATTTCGGGCAGGGACCCAGATTCCGATATACCCAGAAGGTCATAGAAGCTCATGGCATCGGCAGTGGCCTCCACCACGAGGCCATCGTTGACCGCGGCTTGAACTTTGAGGGAGCCGAAATTGATCCGGGCGGGTAATTTAATAACAGGTCTGGGTCTAACTGAAGATATGGGTATCGGATTTGCGGTGGCGGGTAGGTAGAAGCGAGAATCGCTCCCTGGAATTGTTAAGCGATAGCCGCTGCTGCTGCAACGCATCTTTGCTGTGTTTGTGGCTCTTGAAGATGTGAATGTCACTCTCCTACTTTGCTTTGCTCCTGAGTATATTTATAAGGCTGAGCCTTTTTATTTTATTTATTGATTCGTTTGATAATTGTTTGCTGTCATTCGGTGTTTTGTTTCTTAATATGGATTCATAAATTCACCTGCTTAAATTCTCATTCAATCCACATTTTTTTTTTACTGAAAATAGATGATTCTCCTGACTGGATTACAGTTTCCTTGTGTATGCACGTGAGGAAGTACGAATCAAAATGAGTAGCCCAAGTATTTTCCTTTATTCCTGTGGGTGGTGTTTTATGTGACTTTGCGACTTCCCATTTTGTTTATCATTTTCTCTTTTGAGGAAATAATTTAATCACGATAAGTAAAAATTAAGAAGTACTTGGTGTGTGTTTGGGCGCATCAAAAAGTTAGGTTTTAATTTTTTTTATTTGATCAAATAATTTTTTTTCTTATTTTAAAAGTATTTAATGTATTAATTTTTTTATTTTTTTAAAATTATTTTAAATAACATATAATTTATTAAAATAGAGTTTTTAATTATTTTTTTAAAATTTATTTCTTTTATTTTAATTTATTGATAATCAACTCCCAATTAATCAATATAAATACTAAATAATTTGAAAAGATACTCCATAAAAAAAATTTAAGTCCTTTTTATGTATCAATATTTTTTATAATATTATATTATTTTCAATGTTTGTTCTCTTTTCACAAAACTAAAAGGACACAAAAAAACTCATATATCATTATATATTTAACCTACGTCTATTAATTCAACATGAGTAAAAAAAAGTAAATAAATAAATAAATAATAACTCTGTGATATAATTAAATATAATTTATTAAATTTTAGGTAATTATATTCTTATTCTGAATATCTTGATTATATCAATTTGACCTTAATTTCAAAATAAAAGTAATATATTTCATATATCTAATGATATCAACATATCTTTTTATATCATTTTACATTTATGAGTTAGTTTAACAGTTAATTTTATCAAATACTTCTAATACAATTAGTTAATTTATTAACTTTCAGCTAGCAGTTAACAGCTACCAACTAGTAAAACAGTTAACAGCTAACTTATCAGTTATCAGCTAATTTTTCAACTACTTGAGCCTAACAAATTTTTAAATTCCTAATTATATATAATTACTGGAATAATATTTATGGAATCTTTTAACATATAAATAACATATAAATTCTATTTATATATTAATATAATTTATATATATCAATAAATAATATATTACATCAAAATTATTCTAATTGATATATATATATATATATAATATAAGATAAGATTTTGTATAATTATTTTTTCAATATCTTCTGTTCATTATTTTTACTTATTAATTCCATCAGAGTTAAAAATTATTACTGACTAATATGATTTTATTTATTTATTTTAATTCTTATTTTCTAATAGAAAAACTCTTGTAATATTATATATATAATTATCAAAACTAATATCTTAATTCATATATGTTGATGGTGAAATTTGGCAAACTCCAAATCTCAGTCAACTCGAATAGTTCTTGTATCCTCAAGCTGTAATCCGATTGTAGAAAAAGTAGGGAAACTGTAAAAGCAAGAAGAAGAAGGAAGAACAAGATGAACACTATAAGCTTTTTAACGAGGGGTTGGCTAAATCAGACATTACAGGTCCCTACATCTATGGTATTGTTTTCATTTCTTTGAAAAATTTGGCAAAGTTACAGTATATATTTTTCACTTTTCTCTGTTACAATAATCTCCTCCCTCCTATTTGTAAAATTCGGGGGGTTATAAATATAATTTACTAAGTTGTAAATCTGTTACATCAAATCATAAATGTATTTGATAAGTATGGCTTTTGCAAATTGGCTTCTACAGACTACAGGCCGACTTCTATAGATTGCTTTCTACGAGTAGGCCTTTATAAGCTGCTTCTTGTAGATTGGCCTCACAAGTTAAGTCTGAGAGGGTGCCTACTTTTAGTTCACCCTCGGTGAACTTTTAGCTGGGTTAGAAGCCGCATCCTATGAGTTGAGACTCCTGATTTGAGGTCATTACTGGTCTTTGGCTAGCAACACCGAGCTCTCATTTGATGATGCAAGCTTGCGCAGACGAACTGTTGGCCATGTGAGCTGGGACTCATTTTTAGTGAGTCAAGGCTTCTACCTTATTCTGTGCTCTAAGCTTGTAGCTAGCGATATGGTGCCCTTAAGCAATCTTAGCTTTGGAGCAAGTTGGGCTTTCTTTATTTAGACTTATCTACTGTCGTGCCTTTGTCAGCCCATTTTGCGTAGTACCAAAAAAATATCCATAACATTAGCCCCTAACTTTCAGTTCGATTTGCGGATAAAGAGTTTTAGTTTGCTGATAAAGTCTTTATTTGTGGATTGTTGTGCAGTTAAAGTCTTTACGCTTAGTCTGTCATTTTGTCTACCCCAGGCCATACTTCTTGTTGTACGTGTTTCATAGCCATAGGCATGTCAGCCTCATTTTCTTCCAAGCCATTTAATTAAGAACAATTGGATTTCTTTTGGACTCTTCAATGAGGCCAAGTTGGTCTATTTAAGATATGGGAAATCCTTCTTCCTTCTTTACTGAGTGACCTGATGGGTGCCTTAGCTAAGCCCCCCATGTTTTTTATGGTATGATTTTTTGATGAGGCATGTATGGCCTACTACATAAGAAGCCTTTATGGGCAATTCTTCTTTGAGGACTTTGGGAGATCTTGCACAGATTTTGGATTATTTCCTCACGGTTATGTTGCATGATTCAACCTTTCCGACTGTGCTCTTTCACTTCTTTTGAATTCCCAGTGTTGGGGGAGAGGCAGTTGAGAAGGAGCTTTTTAGCCGAGGAGGACGATAAGAAGAAGATTAAGGAGCCAATGTGCTCGTCAGTCCTTCAGCTAGTTGGAGTTCGGCTCCCAGAAGCTAGCCTTCTTTTTGATACATAATAGTCGTAGGCATACTCTGATTTGTACTTTGAATCATCTGATGTAAATTTACCTCATTAAGTGAGGCTTTTAATGAATGAGCTTTTCTTCATGATTCTTGAATATTGTGTTGGATATTCTGCATATAACAGATGATAACATAAATTCCTACAAATCAAGGTTAAATAAAATGTTTAGATAGCCACTTGGTTATATTTTTCATTTAGTAATGAGTTTGAGCATTGGAGTGTCTCAGTTGATAACGAGTAGAGTATACAGGTAGGTCGCATGAGAGCTGCGCCTAGTAGTAAGTCACATGTGGGCTACGAGCAATAGGTCGCATTAGAGTTATAAGCAGTAGGATACATGAGAGCTACGAGTAATAAGTTGCATGAGAGCTATGCCTTGCGAGTCATGCCATAACAATCTTGTTGCTCAGCGGGTGGTATGATTTTAACCTTGCTAGCAATCTTGTTGTTCAATGGAATAGCAATCTCATTGCTCAGTCTCACAGCAATCCCATTGCTCAGTGAAATAGTAATCTCATTGCTTAGTTCCACAACAGTCTTATTGCTTAGTAAAATAGCAATCTCGTTGCTCAATTCCATTATAATCTTGTTGCTCAGTGAAACAACAATCCCTGTTGCTCAGTTCCACATCAATCTTATTGCTTAAGTAGGAAATGAATGACTCTACTAGCAATCTTGTTGCTCAAGTAGGTAATGAGTTTATTTTAGTAAATTCGTGCCTTAGTGAGCTTACACCTTGTGCTGGATGAGTTTATGCTGAGTTTGCTTGGCCAAGATGAGGGGTATGAGGCCAAAAATTTGAAAAAATTTTCCCATAGAAAACGACCTTGGCCAAACCAAACTCACCCAAGGAACCATTGGTGTGAGGTCTCAAAATAACCTAGATCAAATCTAGAGTAGAAGAAGAGCTTACTAACCTTTAGTCCAGCTCTTACACAGTGGAAGATAGTGGATGTTCACAACAGGAAAATCCTCTTCATGGCCTCAAAAGCTTCCTCTCCAAGTGCTAGCTTGTAGAGGTGCTTCAGAAACCTCTAAATACCAATGTAAGGCTTTGATACTACTACCGAGTTTGCTTGGCCAAGATGAGAGGTATGAGGCTGAAAATTTGAAAAATTTTCCCCGTAGAAAACGGCCTTGGCCAAACCAAACTCACCCAAGGATCCATTGGTGTAAAGTCTCAAAATAACCCAGATCAAATCTAGAGTAGAAGAAGAGCTTACTAACCTTTAGTCCAGCTCTTGCACAGCGGAAGACAGTGGATTTTCACAATAGGAAAATCCTCTTTATGGCCTCAAAAGCTTCCTCTCCAAGTGCTAGCTTGTAGAGGTGCTTGAATGGGACAAGATGGAGCCAAGAACTGAACCTTTCGGCCTTCCTTCCTCCCCTTGGTGGTTTCTGCTTCACAAGCCGAGAAGCTTCCTTCTTGCTTTCGATTTCAAAAATCGAAGAAGACTTTGTGTCTTGCGTGAAGGAGATGCTTCTGGAGGCATCAAATGCAGTCCAAAATAAGGAGGAAACAGTGCTGTTTTTGGCTCCCCATTTAGTGAGCAAAACAATGCCATTTTGGGTAAAGAGGAAACAAGTTTTTCTTTTTCCAAAATAGCCCCAAAGTTTTCAAAACTTTGTACTTTGGCCCTAACGTAATTACATTGAATTGCACTTTAGTTCTTGAACATCAAATGTGTCCAAAACTTAATTATATCATCGATCACATCATTTCCTGTTATATGTGTGACCCAGTAGGCTCTTGTTGAATCGGTAAAAATCCAGAATGCCCTTCAAACAATTTGAAGGCATATTAATTTCTTCAAATTAATCAATTAGACTAAAGGCTATAAATGGACTCTAGCAAGCCACTTTAGCTACCCAATTCATGGTAGGAGTCATCAATATGACAAGCCTATCTGTGATTGGCCTCAACATG
>JANHAO010029775.1:0-10304 GCA_026873985.1 Saraca asoca | reverse complement strand
AAATAATAATGATGATAATAATAATAATTGATTTTAATTAATTAATAATGTGAAATTAATATTTAAAATGTAACGGGTTATAAAACCCGCCTGGAACCATCTGGTAAATGTTGACCTGGAATTGGGACTAGGACTGGTACTGTAGTAACCCGACCTGGCCCTGACCTGGTAAAAAAGTAACCCGACCTGGGACTAACCCGACTTACAATTTTTATCTGTTGGGTTAACATGATAAAATCTGTTAGTCCGTTTTGACAAGTCTAATCAAAAAATACCACATAGGCTATATCTCTCTTATTACAATAACTAATTACTAATTAATTAATAATAATACAATTAGTTTATTATAATCAATGTAATTAAATGTGATATTAAATAAAAAATAAATTTAATCAATTTAACATTAATTTAAATTACATTTGATCCATATTTTGAATTTTAAAAATAAATATATAATAAATTATCATAATTAATAATAATGCAATTTTAACTAATTACTCCTTGTGTCCGCGTGTTCCTGTGTCCGCATCATTGAAAATGTCGTATCCCTGTATCTGTGTTCGCGTATTACCATGTCCGTGTCTGCGTGTCCATGCAGCATAAGTTAACATTAACATAGGATCTATGTGATTTTTACATCTACGGTTATTATGTTTTTGGAGAAAAAATTTAGTGCACTTTGTCAGTACCTATAGCATTGCTCTAATTTAAATTTAGAAATCAAATATTGAATTTTAAATTAAAATTTTAATTTACACATTATTAAAAAATATATTACCCAGTCTCCTTATTATTCAAATTATTATAATGTACAAATTTATTATACTTCACAATTAATGGGAAGATAAACCAAATAAGTGCAAATTAGAATATGTATTAATTTATTATAATTTATACAATTAATTACAATACTTAATCAAATTTTAAAATTGGGAGGTCTAGACTTAATATAATATTCAATCAATTATCATAATTAAGTTTAGAAATCAATTTTTGGTTTTAAGTTTTCTTTATAATTCAGTTATAATTAAATACCTTATTTAAATAAACTGTCTTTCTCCGTAATCACGTACTCACAACCATTACATTCATTATATGATTAATACAATTAAGTGTAATATTAAATCAAATTTCAAAATTAAAAACACATTAAAGCACACAATAATTACAAAAAGAATATCTCTAACTATCAACATGAATTGTAATATCAAATATCTCAATTGGTACAATTAATATAAAAAAGTTAAAAATATAATAAAATCAAAATTAAAAGTTCAATTATTTATTAATTAGGCTAGAACTTTCTTTATACATTACATTTTGTAAATTAGAAATTTAAATCAAACAATTAGATATAAATAATTATTTCCTTTTTCTTAATTATATGATTTCCTATAAAATAACTCATGAGCTTAATTTGTTTTTATCTATTATTACTAACACAAACTACAAATTTTCCAATTTTGTTCATAACTATTTTCAACCTTTAATTTCTCAAATTGCTTTTTTTATTTTGAACGTAATCTTTTTCCAATTTAATTTGTTTAATTCTCTAAAATTACTTCAATTATTTATTTTTTACAGCAACTTATAATTGATGTTTGACAAAAAATTATCAAGAGATGGAATTTATGGCCCAATTTCTACATCTTATTTATTCCCATTAATTATTCACTATTGATTTTCATATATTTACATTCTTTTACTATTATATTTTCCTCATGCAATCTTCACACTTACTTATTTTTCCTCTATCATTCTCTCAATTATTCGTCTCGGACCCTAAAGATGATTTAAATTGAAGCTTGGGATCTATGAATTTAGTAATAACTTTTTGTAAGTAGATCAAAATTATCTAAAAAAGAATCAACAATCTAAAATCATGATATGTGTCCTCCTCCTTTTTCTTCTTCTCTATTTGATTTCAACAAGTCATCAGAAAACAAAATAAAATTTTACTAATAGATTATATATATAATCATATTTGTGATTTTTGAAGATTATAGTCATATCAATTATAAACAATCAATCCAAAACAGTGATGAATCTCATATATTATATGCAAACTGAATTTTTTTCTATTTTTTATGATATTGATTAAATTTTATAACAATTATTTTTGGACTTTACATGTAACTTTAATGTTATAGCTTTAAATTGATTTTGGAATTTGATTATGGGATCAAATTTATATGTTAAAATTTAAGATTCGTTGAGAGTAAGTATAATATCTCACAATTGTTTATCTTTTCTTTTGACAGATTGCTTAGCATAAAGCTCCATGTATTATTAGATAAAAGAATTAGATTTCACTATGTGAGAAATTGGAAAAATCAAAAAGCTACGTGATCTTTTACGTTATGTTACAAAGCATCAATTAAGACCTATACAAATAAATTAATTACAATAATAATAGTAATTGCACCTGGCGTAGATTAAGAATCGATTACAACGAAGTTCCTTGAGCAAGTTCACTCCTCACAAACCTTAACAAAAGAAAGGAAAGAAACTAAACCATATTCTTAATATGGTGGCTACAACTCTATCTAGGGTATAAGTAGGAACATGTTTTATTGTAATCCTATTAGGCCAACTAACCCATCATCATTGACCCAATTACAAGGCTTACACCACTAAAATCTACTAATGGTCTAGGTGTCATTGCAAGCCTAATAGTTTGATAACTTAATTAATTGATCCCATATAATTATTATAGCATGACGTTCAATTAATCCAATAATATATAATTAAATAAATTATGATACTCTACATAGGAAATTCTAACAGTCGCCTACTTGAACAACATAGTTTAACAAACAAAATTGGATTATAATATGTGGCTACAATAATGAATGTCAACAATAATAATCATGACACTATTACAACCATAAGTCAATCATAAGTACTTAATAATGCAAATCATCATATCTGATAGGGATACTAATGTCATACATATCTGAAGTACTTATTTTAATATTTACATTATTTTGATGACATTGGACTTTAGAAAGAATCCCACTCCTCATGAAAGGTGCAACATTTGGAAAGCACATAAAACACATTGAACTTTCTGAGCACTTTTTTAACATATAATCTTTGAGACAAGCTTAGAAGACCTTAGGATCTGTCATGATTGATTCATATGCCCTACATGAAAGAGGCATCATTAAGATCCCTCATATCTAAAATATATAGATAGTATATGTTTTATCTCAATCATAAGGCTCATAACATTATTCTCAAGGAGAATATCATCTATATAAGACTAGAATAAAAAATATGCCCATACACAACTTAAAACAAATATACAAATTTGCATCATTCTCCTTGAACCTAAGAGAAGTAACAATCTCAATAATCTTAAGATACTATTGTCTAGACTCTTAATTCAAATCATATATATGAATCTTTTATATTCACACACTAAGTGTTCTTTACTCTTCTCTTGGAAACTATCTGATTGTTTCATATAAATAGTTTCTGCCTAATCACCATTCAAGAAGGTTGTCCTGCATCTGGTGAAACTATTTTTAAAATGATTTATCAGTATCATAACAATTCAAAATGAGTCTTCAATTAAAAAAAAAGAACATACTCTATAATCAAAGCCTTCTTTCTAAATATGGCTCTTTGCCACCAACATGGCCTTATACCTTTTAATCACACTTTCAATATCCTTTAGTCTTAAAGACCCTTTTGCATCTAATAGACTTGCAACCAATAGGTAACTCTATATAATCTCACACATCATTATGAATCATTTAAGCAATCCATCATTTACAGCCTTCATCCATTCTAAAGAATTAATACTTGAAATGGCTTCTTGAAAAAAAAAACTAGTGAGATCAATTCCATCATTGATGTCAAATTTGTGCTCCTATAGATATACCACATAATCGTTAATAGTTCTAGGTTTGTAAGCCATCTGGAATTTCCTCAAAAGCATATCATTTGCAAAACTTGATTCTTTTCTATTACCAGAGGAGCAATACTCTCTAACTTCTACCATCGATTTTACCATATGTTGTACTTCATCAATTTGGTTTGTTTCAACCAATGGCAATTCAAGTGCAATAGTAACTTATACCTCTTTAAGAAAGATATTACATGATCTTTCACTCCTACTATCTAACTAATCCTCAAACTAAATAGAATGAAGAGCTTGAATTATCCTGCTAGTCTAGGTTGAAAAATAAAATCTGCTATCTCTATAGCTATTACAATACTCAATAAAGTGACCATCAATATGGTCTTTGGATCAAGTTACTTGAAAAATGGATTATATAGCTTCACTTCAGCCTTGCAATCCTAAAACATGGAAATGTCTAAGATTAGACTTTTCATGTATAGCAATCCTTAAGAGATTTTATAAACAGGCTTATTAGGGATATGATTTAGAATATATACAACAATCTTTAAAACATCGTCCAATAAAAATCTGGCAAAATTAAATGTGCCAACATGCACCCAATCATGTCCATGAGCTTGTGATTTCACCTTCTTACAATCCAATTTAATTGGGCATTTTCAGGCATTTTATTGCTAACCTTAATTCCACAATCTAAAAGAATTAAGATTTTCATCAGTTTTATCACATCTATATAGTACTTATCACCTTTATTAGGGCTAACAAAGTTAGTTTTCTTTCTTATTTTTAGTTTAAGCTCAACTCTGAACACCTTAAAATAATCTAAGGATTCCAAATTTTTAGTGGGAATTTCCACTAACCAAAACTTAAACAATTATTAATGAAGGTGAAATATTAATATCCATTCGTAGTGCTCGATCAGTGTGAAATAAAGTGAGCACAAAGATCTTTCAATTATTTGTGTTATCTTCCGCTTGACTAACTATAGAGGTCATTTTACTAAAAATCTACTCATCCTCTTATGTGTAATATAATGTCTTAAGAACATTAATTTTAACCTGAAGAGACTCTATAACATATTAAATCAAATGACTATCTTCCAAATTCGCTTTCATGCCTCAAGCATATATAGTAGTATACCAATTCCATAATATGCTCACCAATTCCACTAATACTATCCTAAATAGTTTTATCCAATAACAAGTTCAACCTCATTGAACTTTATGACGCTATCAACTACATAGTCCATATGGCATTAAGGGAGTCAACAATGTCTTCCAAGATGGTTTTATTGTTAGTGTTCATCACAACCATCAAACGCACTTTATTAAAGTGTGTCCACTTTTTATGAACAACCCTTTGCACAATAGTATAGTCATTGTCTATCTTCAGCTCTCCTTCTCTCCATGCCAAATATGAAATTTGGTGATTGCCAAATAACGATATCAGCAATTCAACCCAGATTTCTTCTACTCAACCTCATTAGTCTCATTCACCATTTTCACGGTAATCAATTACATAGATAATGAAAATTTAAGAAAATAGCAATTTATGAAATTCATCATGAATTTCTAAAAATTGCATATTCAATATAATCATGCTATAATATTTCCTCAATAACTATACAATTTTAATAGTATTACATCATGAAACTTAATACCGATAAGGCATTTAAAGTTTCATGATATAACACAAGGATTGAATGCTACATGCATAAAACTTAATACCGATAGGGTATTTAAAATTTTAAGAACATAACAAGCATTTCTAACACTCACATTATCACTAACAAACTATGTTAATAATATTATACTGATAGGGCATATATATTACTAATATAGCACTCTCTTAAATACAATTTCAAAATTTAATAAAATTTTATGCAACTGGTCACACGATAGATGAGTACATAATTGTACAAAATTTTATGGCATAATATGAGTAAAATTAATTTTTACATAATTTTAAAAATTATACACAACAATCTAAAAAATATTCAATATGAAAATGACATCAAATCAGTCCACAAAAATTACACACAGTAATATAATATATAAGAATCATACAATAAATTTATCATGTCCAAATAACATGAGTAATATAGTTCCTACATATTAAAAATTTTATGCATACAATCATGTAAAATTCAAATAATAACAAGATGTAGCAAAAAATTTTGGAAAAACTACAAAAAGTAGGACATTATAGAGGAATCACATGGTAAAATTTACAAAACCAAATAACATCAACTGAATAATCAAATAAATTAGGTAAAAAATAATTAAAATAATTTTATTTTTAGAAAATTCTAGAAAAACATGCATTAAAACCACCTTAGAAAGTGGAGGCCAATGGTATGATTGGAATCCCTGCCTGTCGCTGTCTTAGCAACACATGGACTGTATGCACCACATTGGTGCTTAGACGAGGCACACCAATGCTATTGATCTTCTTCTCCACCTGACTTCCTCTACAGTTGGGTTTTCTTATCCCATTTCAGATTTGATCTTTGACTTGGTCTAATACTCCACATCTCGTCATGATTTTACAAAATTCTTGCATAGGTTTCTTCACCCATATCATTCTCAATCAAAACCCTCTATCAATTTTAAAAAATTAGCACTTGTTTGTGCAATTGGAAAAATTAAAACTAACTCAAATTTTTGGAAAAATTTGATTCAAGAATTTGAAAAACAATACTATAACAGTTTAGGTTTTGCAAAATTAATTGAGGACTTTTATGTATCTCATTATTCTATCACTTAAACCTCAATCAACTTGAACAAATACCTTATAATTGAATCGAATTTTGAAAAGGAAACCATCTACCCAAAGGGATACGTAAAATTTCAAAAATTCAACTTATCCATTGTATTTATTCAAATTGATTTGTGCCTTTTACACCTTACAAACTCTTGAGATCAATTACAAATTAATTTAAAAAATTTTTTCTTTAAATCATTTGAATTTGTTAATTGACTTTTTCAGAAAAATTCAAGTTGTATCAATTCTTAATTTCATCTTAAGAAGATTTAGAAAAAAATTGTAACTAATTCATAAATATATTAAGTTAGAAAATATAAATAAATTTCATCCATAATATTTTTACATCACAAATCATGGATCATATAAAATCTCAAAATAAATATGCACAAATTTGAGCCTTATAACATAAAAGAAAAAATTGGCTTTGATATCAATTGTGAGAAATTGGAAAAAGTAAAAAGCCAATTAACCTGGTCTTTTACTTCATATTACAAAGCATCAATTTAAATTTGTACAAATAAATTAATTAGAATAATAATAGTAACTGTACCTTGCAAGATTAAGATTCCATTATAGTAAAAGTTATATGAACAGGTTCACTCCTCACAAACCCTAGCAAAGAAAAGGAGACAAACTTATTGTATTCTCAATGGGATGGGTATAATTTTATCTAAGGTGTAAGTAGGGACCTACATTTCTATAAACCTATTAGACCAATTGACCCATCATCATTAACTCAATTACAAGGCTTATACCACTAAAGTTCACGAATGGTCTAGGTGTCATTATGAGCCCAGTAGTTTGATCACTTAGTTAATTGATTTAACATAATTGTCATAACATAACATTCATTTAATCCAATAACATATAATTAATTAAACTATAGTAGCCTATATAAGAAATTCTAACACACTATGGAAAAGGCTTGCATTTGAAACTGTGTTCAACTAAGATATTGCTCGAGTCTTAAGTTGTTTTAAGATATATTCTAAATTGTATTGTATGCAAATCAACTCCATTTCCTCATCTTATGGTCATTATCTCACCTTCTTAATTCTCATCTCATTAGTATTATTTATATAATTTTGATGTATAGATTATTCAATAATTAGAAATATTTTATAAAAAAATAATTAGTTGTTATTAGTGCAACCCTTGATCCAAATTAAATATGTTTGAAAAATGTTAAATGTCTTGCAACTTGGTTCCGAAGATGTGCACCAAATGACATGGTTTGTTGGAAATGCCACCACCATGTAGAATTGTTAGAAAGGAGATTGCTGAATTTAGAAAAATTGAAGAGAAATTTTTTGATGAAAAGAAATTATCTATGATACTTCTAATATCTTTTAAATTGAGAAAGTGTAACTTTAATATGTGTTTTTCATAAAAATATATATAGGAGGTTTCTTCGATACTTATAGCAAAACTTAAAGCATTTAATACTTGAAGTTTAACTACATGATGTGTAGAATTAACTGCTCTAGAAAGTATATATGCATATCCAATTTCATTTCTTAACAAATATTATAAATATTATTATTTGAGAAATTGAATTACAATTATAACCCACATTTTGGAAGAGGCATAATTGCCTCAAGCTCTGGTTTTTCTTTCATGGTGGATTTCAAAGTATGTCTTGAGCCCATAAGAAATTGTTTACCCTTTCATGTTGATAATTAAGCTCAAACAAATAATGGTAAAGGATAAGAAATTTTCATTACTAAAACTATTAAGATTGAGGAATTGGAAGAATCTTGATTTTTTTTCTAGCCACTAAAGAGAAAACAACAAACAAAAACCAGCAACAAATAAATGGCAAGGACAAACACAATAATAAGAAAAATAACTAGAAACACGGGATCAAAGAACCATTAAAATAAAAGTCCTTTTATAACTTATTAAAATGAAATTTTAAACTTTTTTTAACCAAAAAGATGCAATTTTATAGTGAAAAGACAATAACTTTTTTAACAAGTCTTTTTGGAACCTTCGGTGAAGGGAGGTTGCAACTACAAGTTTGGGAAATGAGATTATAATGGCAATAAAAAAAAAAGATGTCAGAAGAAAGAATTACATTAATGCTATTGTTATCTATAAAAAAACTAACAAAAATACAGAAAATTTATGTGATTTTTTAATTAAAAATTATTTTTAAAATAGTTTAAGGTGGTTAAATAAAAAAATTAAATTTACCCACTAAATAAGTTGTTTGTTAAAATAAATAAATATATGAATGGTTGAGACTGTATTTGTTATAGGTGATTTTCAGTATTAGTGGAATAGTTTGACGAAGGCCCAATAGAAGATAAGTCCAATAAAGAAAAGCCTAAATCACTCAAAAAGTTAAGGTCATGCAGGAGGGGCACCAGCTCGCTAGCTGTGAGCTCAAGACATGACAAGTTTTAAGTGGAAACCTCAACTCACTAACGAGGCCAAGGTCGAAGTCTAGGGTCGCTGAAGATAAGCCCTAGCCCGCATGACCAACAGCTCATCATGTGCGAACTCCCATTGCCAAACACAAGCTTGAGATTGCCGCTTCTGGCTAGTAGCAACCCCAAAATAGGAATTCAAGCTCGCAGGACACACCTTCTTTCCTAGCCATGTGCCCACAAAGGTTAAACCAGAAACACATAGGTTCGCAGATGATCCGTAAAGTCCTTCTGCAAATAACATCCTGAGAGGTCCACACACAGAAAATAACTTGTATAAGCTGGTTTGCAGAAGCCTATATTGTCCTATACATTTATTATTTCATATAACATATTTACAGCATGTAAATTTACATTTCTAACTTCTTAGCCTCTATAAATATAATGAGGGAGATCATTATAAGGGGACTTCAAAAGGAGAGGCGGAAGTGTAAGAGTTGGCCGGAATCCTAGAGAGAGAAAGTTCAAAAATTTTCATGCAAACTCTAGAATTTCAGCCATTCCCAAGATCTAATTAGGTGAGGTTTGTTCTAGAAGTGATTAGGAAGTAAAACATATCTTGATTAAGGCTCAAAACATAGCGGAATTCTTCAATCTTGGCAGGCCACCATAGGAGCTCAAATGACTTCCCTCCACCGGTATTCACACCAGAAAATACCTCCTCATGGCCCTCTAAGCTCCCTCCATGTGCTAGCATGCTGTAGGAGCTGGTACCACCTCAAAAAGGGCAAGGGATCGGCCAGAACCCTTCTGGCCTCCATTGGAGCTTCCATGGCTGAAGCTTCCACCTTCGGCCTTCACAAGGCCGTTGGCTATCAAGCCAAAACGATGTCGTTTTGGCTCTTCTCCAAGGAGCCAAAACAGCTTCGTTTCACTAAGGGGGAAGAGGAAAAGTTTTCATATTTACAAAACAGCCCCCAGAGTTTTAGAAAACTATAATTTGACCCCAATGCAATTTCACTAAATTGCATTTTGGTTCCTGAAACAATTTTCAGTCCAAATTTTTGCCCTTTTCAATTTGGTCCTTAGACATACAATATATCCAAATATGGCCATATTGTTTTCCGTTATACGTGTGACTCAGTAGGCCTCTGAAATGTTAGTAAAAGTCCAAAATACCCTTTAAACCCTTTGAAGGCATATAAAATTAATTCAATTAATTCCATGATCAATTTCTCCAAATTAATCACTTGGACTTTAAGCTATAAGCGGACTCTAGCAAGCCATTATAGCTACCC
>JANHAO010029774.1:0-10299 GCA_026873985.1 Saraca asoca | reverse complement strand
AGAATGGTGTATACCTCTTGTAATATTGGAAATTAACCCATGAATTTGTTCATAATGATAGGCTTTCAGGAGTTTTAAAAAACTTACGAGAAGGCTTTTCACCATCAATTGACCTCTGCCGGACAATCATGTACAAAGACGGCTTTTTTGCCCTGTATGGTGTCATTTCCAAAAGTAATTCTCCAAATGGTGTACTTTCTAAAATATTTACTGGCAAGGAACAAGGCATTGTTCTCAGTAACATCTTATTTCATTTTTATTTTTTTAATTGAATGGTAGAAGACGTTACTCTCAACAATATCTTTTATTCTTTTTATTTTATTTAAATATTTTATTTTATAAAATAAAATTTTTATTTTTTATTTTAAAAAAATAAAAATTTTAATTTTTTTAAATTTTAAATTTTTTATATTTTTTAAATAACTGTTCATCAATAATAATATCATATGATAATTTAAATTTTTTATTTTTTAAAAAAAATTTATACTTTTCAAATAACTGTTCATCAATAGTAATATTATGTGATAGAAGATTTGAAATTTTAAATAAATTTAATTTAATGTAAAATAACTAGATAGCATGTCACAATTAATTATATATTAATCAAAATTTTAATAAAAATAAATTTTTATCATAAATAAAAAATTTAAATATTAAATTTTAAAAAAATTAAATTTTTTATTGTAAAAAAATAAAAAAGTTGGGAAGCCCAACTTTTTTTAATTTTTTAATTTTAATTTTTTCTTTTCTTTTTTATTTTTTAAAAAAATAAAAAATTCTAATAAAATTTTTTTAAAACAATAAAGTCAATGTAAAATAACTAGATAATATGTCATAGTTAATTATATATTAACTAAAATTTTAATTAAAAATAAAATAATATCATGAATAAAATTTTTAATAAATTTTAAGAGTTAAATTTTTTATTTCTTAGAAAAAATAAAAATAAAAAATAAATATAAAAATAAAAAATAAAAAATTATAATTTTTTATTAAAATTTTAATCAATATATAACATTATTTTTTACTTTTTTATTTTTTAAAATTTTTTAGAAAACATTTTTATTTTTATTCTTTTTTATTTCCTTGTTTAAAAAATAAAAAATAAAAATAAAAGAAAAAGAATTAAAACAATTGGATTTCCAATTTTTATTTGTTTTTTATTTTTCTTTTTGTAAAAATAAAAAAAAATATTTTTTTAAATTTAATATTTAAATTTTTTATTCATGATGAAATTTTTTTATGAAAATTTTAATTAATATATAATTAATTGTAATATATTATCTAATTATTTTAGATTGATTTTATTTTTTAAAATTTTATTTCTTTATTTTTATTTTTTTTATTTTTTTAAATAATAAAAATAAAAATATTTTCTAAGAAATTTTAAATAATGTTATATATTGAGCAAAATTTCAATAAAAAAATTCTAACTTTTAGTTTTTCATTTTTATATTATTTTTTATTTTTATTTTTCTAAAAATAAAAAATTTAACTTTTAAATTTTTTATTCATGATATTATTTTAATTTTTAATTAAAATTTTATTTTATATATAATTAATTATAACATATTATTTAGTTATTTTATATTGACTTTATTTTTTTAATTTTTCTTTTTTAAAAATAACAAAGAAAAAAATTAAAATTAAAAAATTAGAAAAAAATTGGGCTTCCCAACTTTTTTATTTTTCTTTTTTTTTAAAAAAAATAAAAAATTTATTTTTTTTAAATTTAATATTTAAATTTTTTATTTATGATAAAATTTTATTTTTTATTAAAATTTTAATCAATATATAATTAATTGTGACATGTTATATAATTATTTTACATTAAATTTATTTAAAATTTTAAATCTTCTATTTGATATTATTAATAATGAACAGTTATTTGAAAAAAAGAAGAAATTTAAAAAAATTTAAAATTTAAAATTTAAAAAAATTAAAATTTTTATTTTTTTAAAATAAAAAATAAAAATTTATTTTATAAAATAAAAATTTTTATATAAAATTTAAATAAAATAAAAACGATGGAAGACGTAACGTCTTCCATCATTCAGTTAAAAAAAATAAAAATAAGGTGAGACTGAGAACAACATTTTACCCCGGCAAGTAAATATTTTAGAAAGTACACCATTTGGGGAGTTACTTTCAGAAAGGGCACCATACAGGGCAAAAAGCCTACAAAGACAGCCCTATCATTAATATCTCAGTCAAATTCATAGCATCATTATTATCTCTTATGATTGAAAGTCAGCACCAAAAGAGGATATGATTGCAAATGCTCTTACATTTCCCCCATAGACACTTATACAGTTTAGCAGCCAATCGGTTGCTTTCCCTCAATTTATTTAAATTAAATAATTATAAATTATTCCTTTTTTTTCTTTTACCTCTATTTTTCTTTGTTGATTCCTACCCTAATTTGATCCCAACTATCCGTAATAGGTTAGAGAACATAAATTCCGATGGAATTATGAGATTATAAAAAACAAAAAAAAAAATTGTTTCTTTATAACATGAGTGACTAAACAAATACACTAAAAAAAAAAAAAATAAAATAGGGATCCAACCTTAATTATCGTGAGTTCCTAATAAGTTTATTAGAACTTCAAAAAAGATAAGATAAAAACTAATAGCATATAACTAAAATAAAAGAGGTACGGTGCATGAAACCTTAAGCACCGTGTAGTTCTTGATTAAATGCATGCAGTATTAACCAATTCCTTGTAAAACAATGATGAGATAGGAATTATAATCCCTGCATCCGCTTAGTTACAAAATTGAATTCCTATGCACCGAGAAATAAGGTAGAAAAATAAGTATTAAGATACCTGAGATTTCTTTTCTTTCATTCTAACATCACATATAAACATTTACAGCAAATTTTGAGGTTTAGCAGTACCTTCCACAAAAAGGGTACATGTTGAATCAGTGCAACCTCAAATCCTATGGACAAACTGCGGATACCACTGATTTATGCTAAAAGGTCAAAAAGGAAGATAAGCACTGAAAAGAAAATATACAAAACTCTAAAGCAGTCAGATTCACCTCCAAGCAGAAGAGGTGGCCATAGCTCTGTTTTTCCAGCCAAGATACAGCGCCCCATCGCTTTGTTCATACCTATAGTTCTCATTGAACTCCTTCAACATATCTCTAACTGACGTTGTCACTGAGGGACTCAGAGGGCACTGTGTAAATCCGGCCATGGCAAATCTTGACCTCCATTTCCCTAAAAGTTCATGCCTTTCCACCCTCTCAGCCCCCTCACAAGCTATCATGTTCACAATGTCCCGTGCCACGCAGTGCTGCTCAGCGCTAATCCGCTGCTTGTCATCTCTGGGGCGTGCCACATCTATTGATTCAAACATAGCAGTATAATAATCCATTGTCTCAAGAAACCTATTATAAAAGGGGGAAGTGTTGGTGTTGGATTCTTGCTCAACAAGGGTTACAACCTTGGGGTGCAAGCTCTTAACCAATCTCAATAGTCTGTCTCTGTGGTTTTCTGTGCTCACACTTTCATCTGGCATGTGGTGCAAAACATAAGGAAAATTCACAGCCACAGCTTCCCCTGGCCGGATTTCAAGATCTTCCCGTTCAACCTCACAACCAGACATGGCAGCACTGTGGAACTCAAACGGCACTCCACATGACTTGGCAAAATCAGACAACCGTTGTCCCACAATATGAAGACCTCCACCCCGGGCATGAAATGACTGGGAATCATCAATACCAGTCACGCGAACAAATGGAGGGCCACCAGGCCGAGATGCAAGAGCCTTCATAAGGCCCATCCACTGGGTGCCCTGCGCAATTTGGAAGTCAATAATATGAATTCTGGATTCATATTCCATTGCTTCACTGATGACTACGTTTGCAGATACGTATGCAAATTTCCAATACGGACAAATCTGATAGAGGATGTGCATGTAACTCATTAGTTCTTTGCTTGTCGGCTGCTCACACTTCAAGGCATTGTAGATTAGACTCCCGGATGATTCCAGCCTTGCTCTAAGCCCCTCCAACAAGTAAGCACCCAACCTCTGGATTGGCTCCCCAGAAACTGAAACCATCGTTCCCAATACTTTGTCCATCCAACCCCTAGCAGTTGGAATATCACCATCAGACAAAGCTTGTGCACAGGCCATGAGAACATCTTTTAAGTTTAATTTTGGAATCATTCCTACAATCCTTTCCCAATCCCATTGAACCACTGGAGAAGCTTGTGAAAAGCTGTCCTTGTAGCTGCAGTAACAACTGTCAACAATATCTGAATCAGGACCCAACAAGGAAATCTCCAGTTCTCTGAGTTTGTGCTTCCATTCACTGCCATCATCAGCACTGGAATCAACCCCGCTTATTGGAGATCCATAGGTGTTGTCAGAGGAGTGGTGCTGATCAGACAAGTATGACTGAGAGCCTTGCGGAGAAAAAGGGCTCCTATTAGATGATACACTTGCTGCGGAAGGAGAATCACAAGCTATGAGACCGGAAACAGCTGGGGATGAATCAAGGGTAAAGTATTGATCTCCTTTGTATGTTTCAAAAGAAACAGTGGTTCCCTGGCTGCCGCTATCATGGCATAGATTGCTTTGTAAAATTTGGCATTGAGACAAATGGTAGGAGTTAATGTCTTGTACGGGCTGGTGGTAGAAATGAAGACCAGATGAATTTGGGTGTTTATGAGACATTTACATCTACCGTGAACAAGTTATTAACTCAGCCCAGAGATTGAGATCAAAAGGAGTGAATATTTTCACAACTTCTGCAGGACACTTGTTTGTTAAAATGCAGAAAGCCCACTTAGACAGTTTTTGCTAAAATAATTGTTCTCCATTTTGATTAGCTACTTGAAACTTAAAATATCCGCAAAAAATTGTTGATGGCCGTGTATAAAAGAACCACAACCTGCAAAATAAGATTAAATTTATTAAAACAGGTTTGATGCTTATTAAACAAAGACAAAACAATCAAAACAATTGGACAGAGACAGAGTATTATCAGATATGCTAAAGAAAAGTGATTCCAACTTGGTAAAAGCAATGACAAGCTTAAAGAATTCCACATCACTGAGGAGATTCCTCATCAAACATTTATATGAAAGAAATATCATACATTTTTTAAAACATTGGATCCACCAGTCGTGAAGGCTAAATCAGAATAAGGACTTTATCACTGAGGCAAAACGCAAGGTCTAATTTAAAATACTCTTTTCAATCTCAAATAGCAGGATAAGGTTCAGTTGATTCCTCATGATATGTGACACAACTTCAATTTCTATAGCCTCAACAGAGAAAGGAAAGCATCTAGAGTACTAAGCAACTTGCAAAATATCCCTGGTAGTGGTGGTCAAGAAGTGGAGGATGCTTTTAGTACAAATGAACAGCTTTTTTCTTTCCTGTTTCTTTTTTACTAATAGCTTTTAAAGCACTATTAAAACCATCTAGAATCAAGGGAAAAAACAAAGAAGCAAATTAAGAGAATTTGGACAATAGCTGAAAATTCAATAAATAGAAAGAAATAATGCGCAAATGCCCAAGGAAAGCAAACATATACGGTACCCCATCCCCAAGGCCTTGGCCACCAAATTCTTTCACTTTTTCGGAAAGAGAAACAAAGTTTAGCTTACCTCAAAATTCAAGAAAAAAACAAGGAGAAATAATAATGGTCGTCAAAGTAAGGTCAAAAAAACTTAAAAGGCGTTGTATAGCAATTAGACTTATAACCAATCTGAAACCTACAGCTAACCCACCCTTTCAAACTGTTCAATTAAACTGCAGTTACAATAGATTCTATTAAAAATAAATAAATAAATAAAAACTGGAGTTCCAATAGAAAGAATCGTGTTATTGTAAACACTCCGATGAAAGGCATTAAATATTTCATTCCCCAGCTCATAAATCAGAAATCCCCATCCCGAGAAGCCAAATCAGATTCTGAACTTTTCATACTTAGCAATGAAATTTGATCTTCCAGTAGATTCTAACACAAACCCATCTCCAAAAACAAAATTTTAACCTCATCACAGTAGATCAGAGAAACCCACAATAGAAACAATGGATAAAAACCATCCCTCCCCACCAAAACGATGGGAAAAAACATAAACCAGTGCCAACAAACACATCAGCCACAAAAACAGATATTGAAGGTATAAATACCTGAGTTGCAGAGGAAGAGGAAGAAGCTGTGGGAAATTCTGAGTTCTCAGGTTTGTGTTTGTGCGGCAGAGATTCCGGTGTATAGAGAGAGAGAGAGGGAGAGCACTTGTCTAGAAATGCTATAGTAATGCTATCAGTAACCAGTGGGCTTTATAATAATAGTATTTTGACAAGTAGCATGTGCCCTCATATTTGGAAATATTTACACTTTTACCTTATGGGGACGTGTATTTGTACTATTATTATTACTCGGTTTGGGCTGTTACGAATGACAACGCAAACGTGCAAAGAGCGAGTGTACGAAAGAATGTTCTCTAAACTGCTGCACCGAGTAAAGCCTTCTAAGCGATGGCTAGCATCTGATTAGATTGAGCTTCCAGAAACCATGTAATCTAATGTTCTTAGTTCTGTTGTGTATTTTCCAATTATAAAGTTTTGATACACGAAAAGCCGTAATTAGATATTATTTATCAAAAAATTATATCAAATTAATATACTTACTTTTATAAATCAATATACTATACATAATAATTAACTCATTTGATCTGATAAGATCAAATCTCAATAATAATCTATCTTTTTAATCAAATAAAAATCATAACATCACATTTAAAAAGAAATTCTTATGTCAGTTTGACTTGTCGTGAATTTAAAAAAAGATAAATAAAATAATAAATATGAACCTTATATTTCAATTCTTACTAATATTATTTTTTAAAAATTTACGGTAAATTAGGATGAGATTAAATTTTCAACATTTTAAGAGGTTTTTCTGAAATGTTACATTTGAATTGCCGATGGAAGGTCTATGATTTCCACGTGCAATAATTGATTTATAAATATTAATTTAACCCCAAAAAATAAAACATGTGATAATACTGTTATCCATTAGTCTGACTTTCGTGACTTGTGTCATACATAGTTTTGCATTTCTTTATGAGCAGCTTAATTATTATCATTATCATATAAGATGCTTATAATTTTGTTTTGAATTCAAGATATCCCTTCATTTATTTCATTTAAAAAGTATTAGACCTTTAATTAATGTTGGCTTTTCTGTCATTCAACCACTAATTACATTTTTATATTTCATTAATAAATGTTCAAGATAAATATCAATGAAATATTAAACTTAATGTAATGTTAAAAAGTTGATTGGTTGACAAAATCAACCTCGGCGGCATAATTAACCAATATTGGGAAGAGCCAATTGTGACTTCATTTGAACCGTGTAGTTGGTTGAGCTTCAGCATACATCACTAGGGCCGTGGTTTCTTGGGCGTAAACATAATACGATTTTTCAATCCGTCTAGATCGTTAACTCACCATCACTAATATTTAATTAGTATTTTCAATTTGGGATTTGAATATTTTTATAAGAGTTTGTACTCTTGAATGATAAATAATACTAACTTATCTAACTATTTTTTCTTTGAATCTTGACTTAAAATTTTAAGGAAGTTAAATAATTAATAAAAAATACTTTCAAATTTTTTCACATAATTATGTAATATTAATACATAATTTTAAAAATTTTGGGATCAAGATCCCTTATTTCCTAGAAACTTTATCATTGTTCATTCATACAAAAAATATTATTATATATAAAATAATCTTGAGAATTAATTAATGCACCAAAACTTTTGTTTATAAGAAGACTTTGTTTTTCTAACAAAATTTGTATAACATTTTAGATATCCATCATGGGGTCGTACTTTCAATTGTTTAATAGTCAACGATTTGAAGTCAAAAATTCAAATGAAATGGTTATCTTGTCAACTAGAACAAAAGATAAAAATCATCGAACCAATAATTCAAGTGATATAATTTTCAATTTTAAGTATATATACTGTATGATCAATAATTTGATTTTCGTAAATTTTATTTTCTCATTTATTAATAAACTTTAGCCTCCTTACGTTGATAAGAATGATATGTAAAAAATGATAGACATTTAATAATGGAATAATATAAATTAAATAGTGTTCACTTATTAACAAAATGTAAGCAAAACGAATTATAGATAAATATAAAAAGGAAAATTAAACAGATTATTGTTATTTATAATGGTGGAAAATAATTGCACTGAATCAAAATCCGAGGAAACGTAAGGGTTTAGCAACTTGGGGGCCGGAGTTGACACGGTTCTCCGGAGTCAAATGGCATTATTGAAAATTAATTGAGTTGTATGGATAATTAATTGACGAACTTCCACCGTCTGCAGAAAAAGTTGACGGATCCGGGATCCCCATTCCAGGAAGCAGCATTAACCAACAGCGGGGCGTGTTTTGGACCTCCACATAATCAATAAAACATTATGATGACGTGGAAAATTAAAAGATTGCTGGGATATTTATTCAGTGGTTGACGGAGCACCATAATGTTCGTGTTAACCCAAGCAGAAACCCCCCACCTTGCTCCGCGGGTAGCCATAACTAAATTTTTTTTCTTAATTTAATAAAACAGTTTGATTAGTTGGATTTGCAGTGTCCAACCAATCATAACCGATTGATGAGTATCCTAATTTACAACAAAAAAATAATTTAATAAAATTTATATATTTTTATTTAATTCACTTTTAATTTAATATAAAATTTTATATTTCTAATATCATTAAATTATTTTTAAGGCATTGATTATTAAATATTTAATTTTATAATTAAAAGGATCGAGATTATGTTATGAAATAGAATTAGATAATTTGTTTTTCAAACAATAGAAGAGATATTTATAAGTATATCAACCTTGAGAAAGAAATTAAGCAATTGATAATATGATGTATATTAATAAAAATATATAAAATTAATTCATCAAATATGATTTAATAATGAAGATTTTAAATTTAAGTTTTTTTGTATAAAGTAAAAAAAAATACAGAAAGCCAATCACTTATGAAATTGAAATTTTTTTTAGACAAGTTGCATCATAAATGATTAGTACAAAATAATTTCTCCCCACTTAGAAAAGAAGGAAAGAGGCATCAACATTTATTTCCAAACAAAAAGAGAGAGAGGGAGGGGGAATTTAATTTTTCCTTGGACATATTAATGTGATTGGCTTTTATCTTTTGAATATTTGTTTTTTTCCTCTTGGAATGGCTAAAACCATAGACTTATCGTCTTTCACTAAAACAAACAAGTCCTCAGTCGAACGTCGTATAGATTTGACGTGTTGAGTCAACTGCTATTGGTGTGTGTATCGAGTTTTATAGGTTATAAAATTGATTTTTCTCTATTAAATATTTATTTTTAAATCTTATGTTCAAAACCAATTCTAAAATAAAAGTTACAAAGTACAGTTTTTCTTTTAAAATTGATTTTTCTATAAAATATTAATAAATATAAAATGAAATCACTAAAAACTAATTTTTTAAAAAATCAATTTTCTATAATCAATGATATTCAAAACGAAGAAAAACAATTCCAGAAGACCGTGCACGTAAAGGCTTCAATTAGAAGACAGCTGATCTTGAAGATCTGACGTCATGACATCGTCCCATAGTCAAAGTTTCCGCTAAAATTTAGAGATGTGCTGTCACCCTCCACAAGTGAGTGCCAAACTAAGAATTGGAATTTCAATAGTGTAAGCTACAAGAATGGCCCACCATCAAGCATTGGTGATGAGATGCCTATTTAGTAAAATTTTTTAACTGATTATGATTTGGAAATAGGAATGTGAAATGGAGGGATTGAACCGGAACAGATTAAATCGATGTGAACTTTAGTTTGCACAGACTAATATCCATGTGAATTCTGAGTTGCATAAAATAATCTATCGAAATTTGTTTCTTAATCGAATCAGAATGATCTTAATCTTAATATAATTTATCTCCGATCAAATAGGCCCGTAGACTTGTCCGTAAATTGATTTCTGATATCTAGTCAACTTTTTTAAATATATAAAGATTTCATTCAAATAAAAAGATAAACATAATATAATTATATGTTCTAAGTTATGTTACACGGATATCGGTATGCGGACAAGGAAAAACACGGACACAGATACGGGAATACGATATTTTCAAAAAATATAGGACACTGACACGTGTGGATACGAGTAAATAATAAAAATATAGGGGTATATTTATAAATATTAAAAAATATTATACTTATTTATAAATATATATATTATAATTATTATT
>JANHAO010029773.1:0-10297 GCA_026873985.1 Saraca asoca | reverse complement strand
TTTATTTCAAAAAATTTTACACACATTTTTCTTATTTTAGTATTTCTCATTGTTGCATTTAATTTACAAATTTTTTTTAAGAAGAAAAGAAAAAACCAATGTTTATTGTTTTCTCTAAACATTATTTTTTTTGTTATAGAATATTTGATTTAATTAAATTTTACCAAATAATTGTTGTAAAAATTATTATACATATATAGTATCACTTTTTTTTTTGTCTGAAACAAGAAAATTATAACCACAAAACCAAAAATGTTAGAATAATATGAAATTTAAATATTTAGAAAATAGCCGGCTGTCCAAAAGGGCACTAATAATGGGTTTGAAAAAGAAAATAGAAATAAAAATAAAAAGCAGGAAATGCTCAACAGGCACCAGTCTGCCACCTTTGGTTTGAAAATTGCGGCCTCTGAAGCCTACTTCGTCTCTCTTTCCTCTCATTTCTGAAACTTTCTCAAATCCAATTAAGCATTTTCTCTCTTTCGTTTTCAACTATAAATTTATTCTGTTTAAGTATATTTCAGCCATCAATCATGGCTTGGTAGTGCTTGTAGTTCTGCTCAAGACTAATTTCATTCTCTATCTGTCTCTCTCCTCCGCGTGTTGGACTGTGTATGAGGGACAGTCGGAGAGAAACTTCCATGATTTGAAAGCATTTCATCAGATTCAACACAAAAGACCATTTTGTTGTAATGGGCTTCTGATAAGATCTCCACCGAAGAGATCTGAAGCTTTCTACCATTTAGCTTACTACAGCAGGTATTCTCACTTGCTTCTATCTTTTAGGTGTACTGCATGTTTGATCTACTCTCTGAGCTGTGTTAATGTGTGTTTTCGTGTGTGTTTTCGTTTCTGCCCTGGGTATGAGTATTTTTTTTTTCCTCGTTTATAAAGCTTTTCTTGCATAATGGCTGATTGTTCGGCGAGAAAAAGGGCAGAAAGTAGTGGAAAAGGAAAATGGGAAGAATTTTTTGCTTTTAGGCTTCTTTTTTTTTAATTGGATTTGTTTTTGGGTTTGGTTGGATTTATGATTATTTGTGCGATTAGCAAAGCAGCCAAGTCAAAGGGATTTACCAACTTTGGCTGACTATTTGATTTGATTGGGTTAGGGAGATCAGGTTTCCATTTCTTTTCTTCTGTTATAGTTTTTCCTCTGCTTACTTTTTCTTCCTCACCAAGAGGCCACTCGGAACGACTGATTCTTTATCACAATCTAGTTCTAGTATGAACTTTTCAAGTTGGTCTGGTCTGAGGAATTGTGGAAAGCGAAAATATATTCGGATCTTCTACTAGTGGTTTAAGGAACAAAATCTGCTCGAGTTCAATGTCTGCATTTTTTGTACTTTAGATTTGGGTGAATCTATCACTCTTTAGCTTCTTTCTTTTTCCTTTTTATTTTTTGGGGCCGGGTGTTTGGAGGTTAGGAGATTTGCGGTTTATAGACAGTTCTTCATACTTCTGCAAAGGCATTAACAAAGTATTTTATCGAGACCTGGCTGGTGCCGCTGTAGATATATATTCACCTTGGTATTTTTCTCTTTTATCACTGTGTCTGAATAAGTCACTTAAATATAATTCTAATAGAGATCTGAATTGGTACATTTTTCAACTGCAGAATATAAAGATAACATCAGTTTCTCAAATATGGCGTCAAAATCATTCAAGGCAAGCCGGTCATCTCTCTCGATTAGTTCCGATGCAACTGATAGCCAGAAGCCTCCTTTGCCTCCAACTGTAACCTTTGGCCGGAGAACTTCCTCAGGTCGCTATGTCAGTTACTCTAGGGATGATCTTGACAGTGAGCTAGGGAGCAGTGACTTTATGAATTACACAGTGCATATACCACCAACCCCTGATAACCAACCTATGGATCTATCAATCTCACAGAAAGTCGAAGAGCAATATGTTTCAAATTCACTCTTTACAGGTGGATTCAATAGTGTCACTCGAGCTCATCTAATGGACAAGGTCATAGACTCTGAAGCAAACCATCCCCAGATGGCTGGTGCAAAAGGATCTTCTTGTGCAATTCCTGGTTGTGATGCTAAGGTGATGAGTGATGAACGTGGATTGGATATCCTTCCTTGTGAGTGTGATTTCAAGATATGTAGGGATTGCTATATAGATGCTGTAAAAACAGGAGGTGGAATGTGCCCAGGATGCAAGGAGCCATACAAGATTACAGAACTGGATGAATTGGCTGTGGATAATGCACGGCCTCTTCCACTTCCTCCACCAAGTGGAATGTCTAAAATGGAGAGGAGATTGTCTTTGATGAAGTCAACTAAGTCAGCGCTAATGAGGAGCCAAACTGGCGACTTTGATCACAACCGATGGCTCTTTGAAACCAGGGGAACTTATGGCTATGGGAATGCCATCTGGCCAAAAGAAGGTGGTTTTGGAAATGGAAAAGATGATGATGTTGCTGAGCCTACTGAATTGATGAACAGACCTTGGAGGCCACTTACACGGAAACTGAAGATACCTGCTGCTGTTCTGAGCCCATATCGGTATAGTACTAGCTTTTCCCTTCTGGATATTAAAATCATAATTGCACTTTTTTCCTTTGAATTTTAACTAATTAAAAGTGCTGCATATTTCTCTACTAGCGTTATTCTTCTTAGTATGTGTGTGAATACAACCTATTATGATTGGGATCACTTTCTTACGCAAAATTTTGTTTATATTTGGGCTTATATTCTATTTTCTAAGTTCCAAATAATCAACATCAAGAAGTTTTTCCCACCAAGGTTTTTTCTGTCACTTTGAAACGGGAGTTTGTTTGATACATATTGATATATCTCCACAGTTTCCCTAACATTGGGTTGGTTGTTTAAGCTATGTTCGGCAGAGAAACAGAAATTTGTTTTAAGTTTTAACTGATCTATTAAGCTTTTTTAAAAATCACTGAATAAGTAGCTTGGTGGAGTTAAGTTGATGGTCTCAAAGTACACTCTAGCTGATAGACAGATGGGTCAGATATATGAATTAGCTCATAATGTAATTAGTCTGTCATCATACAGCCAAACTTCAATTGTAAAGATTGATACCATGTTGATAACTCCTAGAACAAGTGCATGTGTGTCCTGTTTTTCTTTTAATTCTGACAATGGGGTTGATGGGTGATCTAATCAGTACATTTTGTCAGACTTTACCTGTGGCTCTTGGAATGGTGACATTGTGATGTGAATAGGAATTTGTATGCATACTTTATCATGAACTTGAAAAATACTAAATGTTACCTCTCTTCCTGTTGCATTTGCTTGTGCAGTCTTCTCATATTTATTCGTATGGTTGTTCTCGCTTTGTTCTTGGCATGGAGGATCAACCACCCCAATAGTGATGCAATCTGGCTATGGGGTATGTCTGTGGTTTGTGAGATATGGTTTGCTTTCTCTTGGCTTCTGGATCAACTGCCCAAACTATGCCCAATCAACCGGTCCACTGATCTTAATGTTTTGAAGGAGAAATTTGAAACTCCAAGCCCTACCAATCCTACTGGAAAGTCTGATCTCCCAGGCATAGATGTCTTTGTCTCTACTGCTGATCCTGAGAAGGAACCTCCTCTGGTCACTGCAAACACAATCTTGTCTATATTGGCTGCTGATTACCCAGTTGAGAAACTTTCTTGCTATGTTTCTGATGATGGAGGTGCTCTTCTAACTTTCGAGGCTATGGCTGAAGCTGCAAGCTTTGCTAATATATGGGTTCCCTTTTGCCGTAAACATGACATAGAACCCAGGAATCCTGAATCATATTTCAATTTAAAAAGAGATCCTTACAAGAACAAAGTGCGGCCAGATTTTGTCAAGGACCGTAGACGGGTGAAGCGTGAGTATGATGAGTTCAAGGTGAGAATCAATGGTCTCCCTGATTCTATCCGTCGCCGGTCTGATGCCTTTCATGCAAGAGAAGAAATCAAGGCCATGAAGCTTCAGAGACAAAACAGGGAAGATGAACCTGTAGAAACTGTGAAGATTCCTAAAGCAACATGGATGGCTGATGGAACTCATTGGCCTGGAACTTGGCTTAATTCTGCACCTGAGCACTCTAAGGGTGATCATGCTGGTATTATTCAGGTACTTCACAGATCCAATTGGATTTCTGTTCATTTCTTTAATTTTGGATAACCTTGGGGATGAGCATTTTTCTCTTTTTGAATTATGCAGGTGATGTTAAAACCTCCCAGTGATGAACCTCTCATTGGAAGTGCTGATGATACAAAGCTCATTGACCTCACTGATATTGATATCCGCCTTCCCTTACTTGTGTACGTTTCCCGAGAAAAGCGTCCAGGCTATGATCACAACAAGAAGGCAGGGGCCATGAATGCATTAGTTCGAGCTTCAGCCATTATGTCCAATGGCCCCTTTATACTGAATCTTGATTGTGACCACTATATCTACAACTCCAAAGCGATGAGGGAAGGTATGTGCTTTATGATGGATCGTGGAGGTGACCGCATTTGCTATGTCCAGTTCCCCCAGAGGTTTGAAGGGATTGATCCCTCTGATCGATATGCTAATCATAATACTGTCTTTTTTGATGTTAACATGAGAGCCCTTGATGGACTTCAAGGGCCAGTGTATGTGGGCACTGGATGTCTTTTCAGAAGGGTTGCCCTTTATGGTTTTGATCCACCACGCTCAAAAGAGCACCACCCTGGTTGCTGTAGTTGCTGCTTTGGCCGACACAAGAAACATGCATCAATGGCAAACACCCCTGAAGAGAATCGGGCGCTAAGGATGGGTGATTCTGATGAAGAGGAGATGAATCTGTCATTGTTCCCTAAAAAGTTTGGAAACTCAACTTTCCTAATTGACTCAATACCAGTGGCAGAGTTCCAAGGTAGACCACTTGCTGATCACCCAGCTGTGAAAAATGGACGCCCACCTGGTGCTCTCACCATCCCCCGTGAGCTTCTTGATGCTTCTACGGTGGCAGAGGCCATCAGTGTCATCTCATGTTGGTATGAGGACAAGACAGAGTGGGGACAGCGTGTTGGATGGATTTATGGTTCTGTTACTGAGGATGTGGTCACTGGATATAGGATGCACAATAGAGGATGGAAATCAGTTTACTGTGTGACCAAGCGTGATGCATTCCGTGGAACTGCTCCAATCAATCTCACTGATAGGCTGCATCAGGTCCTTAGATGGGCTACTGGCTCAGTTGAGATTTTCTTCTCGCGCAACAATGCTCTTGTGGCTAGCCCAAGAATGAAATTTCTTCAACGAATTGCTTACCTTAATGTTGGCATTTACCCATTCACCTCCATCTTCCTTATTGTCTACTGCTTTCTTCCTGCACTTTCGCTCTTCTCTGGTCAGTTCATTGTTCAAACCCTCAATGTCACATTTCTTGTTTATCTCTTGACCATTACTGTGACTTTGTGCATGCTTGCGGTGCTTGAGATTAAGTGGTCTGGTATTGAGCTGGAAGAATGGTGGAGAAATGAGCAGTTCTGGTTGATTGGAGGTACCAGTGCCCATCTAGCTGCTGTGCTTCAAGGGTTGCTGAAAGTCATTGCAGGGATTGAAATCTCTTTCACCCTCACTTCAAAATCTGGCGGTGACGATGTAGATGATGAGTTTTCTGATCTCTATATTGTCAAATGGTCATCACTGATGATACCTCCAATCACGATTATGATGGTTAATTTGATAGCAATAGCAGTTGGAGTTAGCAGAACCATTTACAGCGTCTTACCGCAATGGAGCCGCCTACTAGGTGGTGTTTTCTTCAGTTTTTGGGTGTTGGCGCATCTTTATCCATTTGCGAAAGGTTTGATGGGAAGAAGAGGAAGGACACCAACCATTGTTTTTGTATGGTCAGGCCTTATAGCAATTACTATATCCCTCCTGTGGGTGGCAATTAATCCCCCTGCTGGTTCCACCCAAATTGGTGGTTCGTTCCAGTTCCCATGATAAGTTATTCTTTTTTAATATGTCAGTATTATTTTATTTGACATTCTTTTTTCTTAGTGCTACAAACTTTGTGATATGGAAAGAACATGAATTTGTGCTATTTATTGTGCTCCAGAATTTTGTTTACAAGTAACTTTTCTGGAATGGATAGAAGGATGATTGCGAATTGGGACAATTGCGTAAGGCCTTTTTGTCATTGGTTCACTGTTATGTGATCTCATGCATGAATTAATGTACCAAACATGTATGCCAGGAGAATATGAATATAAGATACGTAATTTTTTTTTAATTGAAATGATGGATCTCGGAAAAAACTATGGGCCATTCAAAGAGAGGTTGTGTTAATATCTCATAAATCTATTTTCTTAATATCCTCTCAAATTCTTTAAAAAATTAAGGGGATCTAAATCCATGTCTGAATGCACAGTTGTTTCAATCTCCCTTTTCAAATTCTCAGGTAAAATTTTGACAAATTTTGAAGCTAAAACTGGTCAAATTATGATGCTTCTTGTAACTTCATTCTGTAAAATTGTAATTTCTATATGTAGTGGCAAGTTATGTATTTATCACTTAAGTCATACTTGTATGATTCCCATGGAAAAAAGGTGCAGCAAAGAAAGACATGCCTTAAATGCAGATTCTCCATGGCACACTTTATGAAAAGGACAAGACGTCCACACCCTACTTAACTTTTTAGAACGTACATACCTAATTGAGTCGTACACAAAATTGAAACATATGGTTTCAGATATCAAAATCATAGACATTGATTTTTGATAACTTGTTAAAGCTTTAATTCAAATTGAAAAAATGAAACATTAATTAATTATCATGACTACATTAATTATTTAATTAATTTGGAAAATTTTTTCTTCTTTTTTATGATTTTATTAAATATTGACTTTTCACTCAATTTATATCTCCATTGTTATTTATTCTCTCTTTCTCTCGAGAAAGTATAATCTTAACTTAATGGCGTCGAAGCGTTAAGTATATTATTTTTACATTTTGACAAATCAAAATTTAATGTTAAATTTTAAATTTAGAGAATATTATATGTCAAAGTATAAATTATAATAATACATATTTTTTTGTTATTATGGTAAGACAAATCAAAATTTAATCTTAAATTTTAAATTTGGAGAATATTACATATCAAAGTATAAATTATAATAATACATGTTTTTTGTTATTATAGTAAGAAAAATACTTTCATCCATTTTCAGTGCATATAAGTAATTTATTTAATTTTAAATTTCCCATTAGCAAACAAAGGTTATTATGTTGAGTATGCTTACTGTTTATTTTTTAATAATATTTTAATTATGTATTAAGACAAATTCAAAAAATCAAAGTCTTCCTTCATCAATGATACAACTTTTTCAAAACTAATAGTATTTATATCTGTACTTGTATTAAATAAATACTGAAATTTCAAAACCTTTAAAATTGGTTCCCCACGACAAAACTCCTACCATTTAATTATTTATTCCCAAATTTGATGGTTAAAAAATTATCCACATATGTGGGGTGTGGGGACCCTGAATATTAACAATGTATAATAGTCCTAATCTTATGAAAATGATTTTAAATCAGTTTTGAAAAACAATTACTTGAATTTTTAGAAATGAATTTAATATATAGAATTAATTTTAAAAAATTTCAATTGATTTATAATGAATTCTTTTATTTAAAATATATTTAAAATACATAAAAACAATTGAATTGTAAACTGTCTTGACTGTGAATACCCATAGCTTCAAACAATTAACAATTTTATGGGTCAACATCATTCTAAAATTACAGGTTATTCTAAGCTTTTAGGTAAAGCTTCATACAATTGTGAGCAATTGTAATTCTAAGAGTTGGGTAAATAGCATTTTCCCTTTTTGGTCAAAACAGATGAAGTACAAGAAAGTATCAAATTCGGATATACAAGGCAAAACAGGAGTACGACACAAAAAAAATTAAGCATTTTCACCAAAGAATTATGTCAAAGCATTTTTTTTTTTCTATTTGTGGTTTTAACTTTTAAGTAATGACAAGATTGTGAACTAAGGATATGGGCCTAACAAGATTACTCATATTATTGTTTAGGTGAGGCATTCCATAACTAATACGTAAGATTATAATAAAGGTTAATAAAAGATTATTCTCATAATTCCACTAAATTTATAATTTAATTCTTATAATTTGATTTTGTATAATTATATCATAAAATTTAAAATAATTTGTAATTAAATTCCTATCATCAACTTGTATTAAATATAAGTAATAGAAATTAACTTAGAATATAATTGAGAATTTTTTTTTTAGCTTGTTTGCCATTCTCCATCAATGATTTTAAAGGAAAAAAAACTTAACATTTTTAATCTTATTAATATGTAGATTCATTTTTCTTTTTTCTTTTTAAGAAAATAATAAAGACAATTTTTTTATATGATAACTAATAGTTGATAAATAAATTTGATGAGGTAAACATAATATGTAAATTAATAAAAATAAAATTGTAGTATATAATTTAATAAATACATATAATTTTATTAGTTTAATTTAATATTAGTTGATGATGAGAATCTAATTATAAATAATTTTAAATTTTAACATATTAATTATATAAAATAAAATTATGAGAATTAAATTATAAATTGGCTGACTGCAGGAACTAAAACCCCTGTTAACCCTTATAATAAATATCTTTTCAACCAAGCATTTTGATTAATCATATTCTCTTTTGATGGTCCGGATGGAACCAAAGATTGTGTCTTTGCATCTATTAGAATAGCATGAGGTCATCAAAAAGGCATGAAACTCAGTTGGTGGAGCAGCATTCTTGCATGTGGATTCCAAAAAATTGCCCATTTTCATTTTTTCATCATAAAACCAAACATGAAAGTAGTCAAACAATTACCACAAGAAAGCCTAAAAAATGGCTACCAATATTTCCTTGCTCCTGTTTCTCCTTATGAATCTTGTTTCATCAGTTTCCCCGGTAGAGATTCCTCCAAAAAACCAGAGCCAAGAACTTGTTGCTGCCATGAGAGAGATGCAGAGAGCTAATTACTTCACCTTTGTAATGCTCATCAACATGTCACCAATTGACACAAGACTCCAAGGGAATGTCACTTTCTTGATGCCAAAAGACCGAATGCTTGCCAACATCATGATGCAAGAAGGTGATGTTTGTGGCTTCTTGCTCCGGCATTCAATCCCATCACCATTACTCTATGGCACATTGGAACAATTCCCCACAGGGACAATTATTCCAAGTTCAATGCCAAATTACATGCTCAAAATCATCAACAATGGAAGGAGGAATTTTGTACTCAACAATGTGAGAATCATTAGCCCTAATATTTGTATTTTGGGATCTTCAATTCGATGCCATGGAATTGAAGGGGTTTTGTCAGAAGAAACTTACTCTGGTGTTTCTTCATCACCATGTCCTAACAACACAAGCCCTTGCTATAGGGATCCTTCACCTCCTCCTCTTGGTGACAACCTCAGTCCGCCAGTGCTGATAGCTCCGTCCCCGGTTGAAGAAGATGATAGTCGACAGAAATCAGGGTCATTTCAGTGGATGTCATACTATGGATCATTCAACTTTGCCGTCTGTTTGATTTTATCTCTTGTAGTCATTTCTTTTTAGTCCAACACAGATTCAAAAACATAACTTGTGAATCAAGGTTGCCAAGAAAAACTAGGTACAGGATTCTTAATGCATAAAAGGTTAAAGGGAAATTGCTTATTTCATTATCATAGCTAAGCAATGAAACATTTTTCTTGATTTTTGCTATATATTATAGTGTTATGATTCTTAAATAAAGGAGAAAACAAAGTAAATAAAAGTCATTGCATACAAAATAATATTGTATGAATTATTTAAAGAGGGGAAACTTATGGTTTAAGCGAGGTCATAATTACCCAGATGATACCATAGAAAGAAAGGTTTTTTGTGCGCCTGCATTAGTGACGCAGACACCTTTTGTAGTTTTCATAAATATGTTTTACGGTTTTATTCGTATGTTTACACTAGAAATTTACAGGCTATGCTGTATGGTTTGAAATATGGGTTTCAAAGATTCATTATTAAAATTGGTCTTCAAAAGAGAAATAAAAAGAAGAAAACAAAGGGACAAGGACCCTTAGGGTGCGTTTGGTTTAAGTGTTTCCTGTTTTCATTTTCAATGAAAACAGGAAATAAGGTTAGAAACATGTTTGATTTGATTTTGTTGAAAATGTTTCTTGAAAATATTTTCTAAAATGGATCGAAAAATGGAAATGAAAAAAAGTTGTTTTCATCATTTTCATTTTCAAAAGTTGAAAATGCGGTGGCACTATTGTAATTTTTTAAAACTTTTAGTTAATTG